>VDFB02164811.1:0-24350 GCA_007258455.2 Sequoia sempervirens | reverse complement strand
ATCATATTGCTAGATCTGATAAATTTAAAGATTCAGTATTTGCTCGTAGTAAGGTCCCTTTGTCATTACCAGCATTTTCACATTTATCACTGAGTTTTTTATGCATTATCAAGACCTAACATTAGAGACCTTGGGGTTATCTCTTGAGGCTTGTTGATAGAGATTTACCTTTCAAGAGAGATAGGATATTATATTCTGTCTGAGTTGTTGTGCAAAAAACATCATCAACAAGTCACTTACTATTTATAGTAAGTGCGTCAAACGAAGTCTGACGAAGGTCAACCTGAGCTCATACTGATCTCTGAAGGTAAAACCATGCCGAATACTGCCAAATGAGACCCCCTAACCATCAGCTCTAGCCTACGGGGGTCAAGAATAGGCTAAGCATCCTGTCAACATGTTTGAGCTAGAAAGGGGGCATTACAAAAAGAGTTAGCCGTACGGGGAGAAATCAAAGACAAGGTACGAAGAAACACCACGTTGTGCAATCACGCAGTACGGAAAAACAAGTGGAAGGTACATAACTCTGGCAAGGTACAAATTAGAAGTCTGAGAGGTGATCAAATGAGTGCATCCGTACTATAAATAGTATGTGTGTGAAATTGAGTCCTGAATCACCAAACGAAAGCCAATCCTAAACCCAACTGAGCTCTAAAGAAGAAAACACTTAGGTAACTACCAATAGGACCCCCTAACCAACTGCATTAGCCTACGAGGACCAAATAATAGGCTAATCTACCAAGAAGTTGGAATGAGCTTAAAAGGGGACATTATAGTCCACCCTCCCTGAAATTGCTTGTCCTCAAGCAATCTCAACAGCAAAAAGAAAACCCTCTGAAAGATCAATCCACCTGGGTCCCAAGGGAAGACCTGTATAATGTCCCTCACTACCACAACTAACTCCTGAAGCACCAGCATATGAACAACTGACAAATCACTATAACCAACTTCATATCCGGTGTCATGTATCTTAGGAGCATGAACCTCAAGAGGAAGCAACTTAGAATGTTGACAAAGTTTGCTTCTCATATCTGCGCAAGGTAAGATATCATACAAACTGTCTGCCACGTGCGCATCAGAACTGTGCATCTAGAACTAATCGTGTACAGTTGAATCAAAAGCAAAATTGTAGGCACTCCTCACCGTGTACACACTGTAAAACTCCTTAGTGAGCCCTATCTGGAATCCTGATGCACTAGAAGGATCCCAAACACTACGATTATCTCCCAACCCTGTACTGGTACCTAGAGGAAGATCAACATCAAGCTCGAAGTGTGGATTGTCATAAACCGATCCAGCATCAGACTCGAATAACAGATTATTCACAGACTGTACAGCTACTCCATGCTAACCAAGTCATCCCTCTCCAAATTGTTGGAGCAACGAGTAGAATCAAACTCCTGCACTAACTCACACGCCTCCTTTTGTACCATCTTCTTCTCTCCCCTTTCACTCTTCTCTCTACAGAGCGAGATAGAACACAAGCTCCCATCTGTAATTCCCCTCAACATGTAACCTCTACCATTCATTTTGGACTTCATCTCCATTTTAGGTATGTTGAGGGTAAATTCTCCAATGTCTTGGAGCCATTTCATGCCAACACTATGTTCATCTCACCCATGTTAACCACATAGAAGTCAGCCTGTAACTTGTAGTCATTCAATAACAAAGTGAGATTATATATCCGCCTGGTGCAAGTGAGGGTATACCCATCGGCAACTCTAACTCTGAATCCAGCTAAGTCCTCTGCCTAGAGTCTACAACTGGCCACAAACCCCTCATCGATAAAATTATGCATTGCTCCAATGTCGAGCATAGCAATGCAATGTTGTCCACTAACCATTCCCCTAATTCTAAATGAAGTCCCTTCCTGTATATTAGCAAATAGGGCCAAGGGAGACAAATTTGCATCAAGTCCAAACTCTATAGAGGCTTTTCCGACCTCATCATCCTTTGGAGCCGCTTGCTAATCTGAATTTTCAAAATCGGAATCCTCATAATACACCCACATTATACGATTGGCCTTGCCCTTAAGCCTCAAAGGACAGGCATGCTCTTTGTTGTAAGGTTCCTTGCACCAATAACACAATTGCTTCTTCCTTAATTCCTCCCGTGACTCCTCATCCACCTTAGTTACTGATTTCTTTTTCTTATCAGCAAATTGTTGAGGACTCTCATTGCTAGAAAAAGTGATATTTTTAGGAGTAGACTGCTTTTTGGGGGCACCCATCTCCATACTCCTCGCCTTCTTCATTGCCTCCTGCAATGAAGGGTCGTCAAAAGCCTTGATCCATCCTCTCAATGGTTCAGATAAGCCTTCAATAAACAGAATGACAAACCTTCTTTCAAATATGCTAGGGACCATAACTGAAAGCCTCGGAAATTCACTAATATACACCTCCAAACTCCCCACCTGCTGGAATTGAGCAAGCTCTCTAAAATATAATTTTGGGTCCTTCCTATCAAAGCGCTCAATCAACCTGTCAGTGAATTCCTGGTAAGTGGTGATGAGGTGATGCTGCAAGGTGACCATCCCATGGTGCCACCAATCATGAGCTAACCCATCCAGATGCAAAGTTGCAAACTTGATTGCATCCTCCTCTGCCATAGGCCGAAGAGTCAAGAAGGTATCCAGCTTGTGAATCCAAGCTCGTGTTGTGACCTTCCCAATATCATCAAATGTTGGAAGTGTGAGCTTGCTTGTGGCATGTTTTAGGTCCCAATTTTGGTTCCTTGGTCCCCTGTCTTGCCTTGTTCTGGTATGCTCCCTCTTTTGGCTCATGAATCGGTCAAAGGTCAAATGTTCCTTTACTTGTGGTAGTAGCAAATCCCATTCATCGTGCATTGTCATGACATTATCTGCGAATGTTGCGTCTTCATTTTCTTCAACATTCTCCTATTCTAGTTCATCACTCAAAAATGTAGGACGCATGGGTCCATCAATGGTATGAGTAGGTGCTCTTTATGCCCTCGGATTCCCAACAACACGTCCATTGCCATCAGTGGTATGAGTATTCATCTGTTGTATGGTTGTTGTCAACTGTTGCAAAACATCAGCTACATGTTGCTGCCCTGCTGCAAGACCTCTCATGATTTCTCTTGCTTCTCTTTCTTCATTATTGCCTTCATTTCTTGGTGTACTACCACCCCTTCTATCACCCATTATGTCCTGTTGTGTATCTGCAATTGGATTTTCCTATTGTTCTACCCTTCTACAAGTATAATACCTGTGTGGACCAATCTCCTATGGCTACATAAGATACTTTAACCCTCTAGGCTGGCAGGATCAAAGCTCTAATACCACTGTAAGAACCCTTTGTTCTCCCAATTGTATTTTTGCACTTCTAATGATTATTTTCTGAATTTGAGCCTTGAGGAATATTGTCAAATAGTTGTCTTACAAATTCTATACTTGCTGATTGTAAACTCTCTTTGATATTTTTGGTGTAGATGATGATAATATGCATGAAATGAACTTAATTAAACATGCAGAAATGTCTAATATAAAAATAAGAATGTAATGCAGCAATTCTCTTTTGGTATTTCAATGTTCATAGATGACTACAAATGAATGCGAATGTCACCTACAACTAGTAGGCATTTCTACAAACACTTGGCATGCAAACTTGTAATCTCACACTCCTTATTTTATGATGCATGAAAATATTGCAGTTTGATTACAAAGATATGCCAAGACTCTTGGCTTACAATGACATCAACTAAGAATGAATGCAACTACAATCACTATATGGCAGCAACTAGTACAACCTAATGATGCAATATGAAATGGTAATGAAAGAACCTGATTGAAATGATGTCAGGCAACTGGTGGATCTCCTTCAACTGAAAATATGCTTCCTCACTTGCCACGACTTCTCTCCAAAAGAGTCCTTAGCAATAAATACATTTTTTCTCAAATAGGGACTTGCTGATCTGCAACACCAGTTCCTTCATTTTGGATGCCTAGCAACATTATGTAATTTTCCCCAGCATTGATTAGCAGCAAATTGTCTTAACAGTTTAGAAGCCTTCCATCATGATGAATGCAGCCCCAATCTTTAGGCATTTTTTCCCTAAAATCCAAACGCCCCCTCTTTGCTATTGTACGACCTGGTTGTAGGTGTCTTGTACGGCCAACACTGTCCTTCAACAGATAGAATACCGGCAGCAATCTAATCTTCAGATATTCAGTGTAATCTTCAAACCCTTGAAACTTCATCAATATGCACAAATTGGACCTCTATATGAAGCCCACAGACAGGCAATCCTTTGAAAGATCTTTCACAACCTCAGGTATGCAAAATCAATAAGAGATTTCATTCACAAGGATCAAGAATTGCAGAAATTGTAGAAACCCTAGGTTTCTTCTTCTCCACAGCAAATCACCAAAAGACATAAGTAATATGATCGAATGAATGAATAATAGCTTTGGTTGATCCCTTTTTATATTCTCTCATGAAGAGGTCAATCCTCTAGACAGTTCTTTTCAATTTAAAAATAATATTAAATGTGCACTTAAACTTTATTGAATATTTCCTCAAAGTGGGCGCCCATTTAATTAATCAATTAATGTACCTTAAGTCATTAAATGCCCCCCTTTAGACATAAAGTTATAATATAACTTTATGATATGCTTTTAATGATTAATTATTATTAAAGTCACCTTTAATAATAATTAAATAATATAACTTGCACATTAATCCTTATTTCGCCAGGCCAACTGAAAACTGGGATCAACACCAAACTCACCACATGCCCAGGTGCTTTACTATATATAGAAACACTAGACTCCACTGGCTAGATGACTTACTATAAATAGTAAGTGTGTGAAACTAAGTCTTGAATCACCAAACGAAAGCCAATCCTGAACCCAACTGAGCTCTAGAGAAGAAAACACTCAAGTAACTGCCAACAAGACCCCCTAACCAACTACATTAGCCTACGAGGGCCAAATAATAAGCTAATCTACCAAGAAGCTGGAACGAGCAAAAAAAGGGACATTACATAATGATGGAGTTTAATCTTATCCAGGAGGAGTATGACCTTGCACATTGTCCAAGAAAGTCAGAAAATATGAGTTTGGATCAACAAAAGGTTTGGTTTGGATTGGGAGTTGTGGATAATCTTCGGTTTATTGATAATCCTTTATTTGAATGGAATGCTGATTTGACTCATGACAATCCACTTTTTGAGTTGGATAACGGAGACTCAAACAATTTCAGTGATGCGAATGGATTTGATTACAAGACTTGGGACCCAAGTGCAGTTTCTAGACACGAGAAGGTGTCCTAGGATTGGCGTAGTGGGACAACTTCCAGTATTAATAGCGCTACCCATTCTCCGACCAACTTGCATATGACATCAGTTTCAGACTCGCAAATGAGTTGGATGGTACCT
The DNA here is from genome assembly GCA_007258455.2 of Sequoia sempervirens. Lineage (NCBI taxonomy): Eukaryota > Viridiplantae > Streptophyta > Pinopsida > Cupressales > Cupressaceae > Sequoia > Sequoia sempervirens. Next base: position 18,953 of record VDFB02164811.1, on the reverse strand, counting down.
TCAATTCGATAATGGAGTAGTTTATGGTTGAGGCTGGATGGCGGAGATGATTTGATTCAAGGAGATGACTCGATTGATACCTCCATACACATCTCTCCGCTGTTTCCTGTGGGATTTGAGTTTGATTACCACTGCCCTTTCTTTCGTTGGTTGTGATGACACCTTTCAGTTAGCAGATTGATTTTGAGTTTGGGTAGGCCTTGGGGCAGCTGGTTGTGAGAATCTTCCAGACACAGTCTACCCATTTATTGTTTCCATTTTGGTGAGTGACATCTACTGTAATTACTTAAAGGAGATGATATGCATTATTTTAGATGATGTTTTGATTATTGTGGTTTGGGCATGCTAGTGTGTTCGGGACCATTCTTTTGACACTTGGAGGTTGAGTGTTGATGTTATGTTTTCAGCTTGCATCAGCATAGACATTCCCTTGGTGGTAGATTTCAAAGGTATGGTAGTGGTTGGCTTGCTTCGCATTTTGGGCATCATGTTATGTCAAGTTGGGGTTAATTCCTTTGGGTTGAGCAGTGTGATTTTCATGGAGACCAAGACTATGATCGGTAGTGAGTTTATTGATGCAGTTTTCTTTGAGTTGTCGTGGCAAGATATATTCCATGACATTGACTTCAGTCCCTTCAGGTTTCTCAATTTGGGCTTTGATGATTTTTTACTCTTTGGTGGTCCAGGATAGGAGAGCGCAGTTTGGTAACATTGGTCAGATAGTTATAATCAGTGTGGCGCAACTTCAACATGGTGTCACCTTTTTAAGACTCACATGGAAGCCGGGAATCACACTAAGTTTTAGTGCAGTGACCATTTGGGATGGGAGAGCCAGTGCTATTCTTCTAGAGCTTACTCCTGTGGTACTTCAATTTGGTTCTCTTGAGGGGATTCCTTTTGAGGATTTGATCAGGTCTATGCAACATTTGATAACTCTTTTTAAAGGAGATTTATAGGAGGCTTCACATGTTAGTACCTCGCAGGACATGGTTTTGAGCAAATGGTGTTACACACCCCCTAGATTAATTTGGGACCCTAGGATTATTATTGGTTTTATTATGGATCAGATTGTTGCTTGCAGGTTATTACTAGCATTGCTTGAGGACAAGCAATCATTGGGAAGGGCGAACTATAATGTCCCCATTTTCGGTGTCCTCTTTTGGACCAGCCAGGTTTTGACACACTAATTTTAGTAAGTGGTATATTTAGTAACTAGTTCGACAGGCAGAGCAATGTAGGGTTTCTTGTTCGGGCAACAAATGGAGGTTGCCCATTGAGCCTTAATGTCTTGTGCAAGTACTTTCTATGGGGTTTATCGATGTTTCGGGAGTGACTTACAATTTATAGCAAGGTAGATTCAAGAGGCCTAGTATGTGGTTATGATTTCGAGTGGTCCCCGGGACATTATTAATCGATATATTAGTTAAATTAAATATTTAACTTATTGTATTCAAAAAGGTAAAGTGACTTTAAGTTATAAAGTGTTTCACTTTATTAATTTAAGTTATAACTTAAAAGTCAAGTCTCTAGGAGATGGGTGCCCATGGTGGGGAGGGGACATAAGGTAATAAAATAAAATAATAAAATATTACCTCTCTTGGGTGTTGGAAAAGTGAGGAGATATAAGGGAAATAATGAACTTCATTTCGGGATGCTTGGTTTATTATTCACTTTATGAGAATTGCTTTGTCGCGCATTCTTGGAGTTTGGAAGCTTCAAGGGTTTGAAACAGACTTGGTTGAGACGAAAACCTCTTCAAGTCTCCTTTCTTCGTGTGTGAGAGACCACATCAGGGAAGGGTATTGGACGCCTCATCCAAAGGTTTCATTTGTGCTTTCGAATGATACGATTTGATGGAGTTTCGAGCTTAATTGAACATCTTTTCATGGATATATATATAGCTGATCAGAACAGGGTTATGGAGGTCTGAAATCATGTGCTGGGACTGAGTTCATTTGTGTTGCAGAATTTCTTTAGCAGGCAATGCACTCTAGACAGGCCGTACATCTTCCTGGGAGGTCTTACCTCATATAGAGGGAGATTTAATGATCTAAAGACCAAGTTTTGAAGGTTGTTTTGTTAGCAGAAGTATTACAGCATTTATAGAAGCTTTTGTGAGCAGACTCCAGGGAGTATCATGAGGTTTATTGCTGGTATTCACTAACCCAGGCCATACTACAGCAGCTAGGGACGTGGGGTCTCTAGGATATCATTCCATCTTCAATTGAGGGTGCTATTACTTGTGATTGGATCGCCTGGGTATATTTTTCAGCAGCAATACTTTGTATGTCCATATATCTCTGTTGGTGGGAGCTGGAAGCATTTCTTTGTGGCTTGTATTGCCAGAGCTCTGACAGCATATGTGTGAAGTGAAAATCCCAACATGGGTATGTCACTGTAATTCATATTTTGCTACAATCTGGATCTTCATTATTTTGTTAATATATGTTCTAGTTTTTCTGGGTTTTGGTATATGCTCTTTATTCCATGGTTTCATTGCAAACATCAAACATGCAAAAACAAATATAAAACCCTAAACACATCAGCATCAGAAAACAAAAAAGTGATACAGAAACCCTAGCCTCGAGGGTGTATGCTACAGTGCTCTTGGGTAAACATCAGAAAACAAAACGATATATATTTGGGGTTGGTTATTACACTAGTGTCTTCATAATGGATCTTAATTGCCAAATTCATGAGTTATCTAGCTCACTTGAAACGTTGGACAAAAAATTCGTATGCATGTAACCCACAAGAGCTTTGGCAAATGTCTTAATCCCTGTTCTAAAACAGAGCCTAATATTGTTGTAAAGCCCAGCAAATTAATAAAAATCATATGGCTAACAAATTCTTGGTTCTAGAAGAATTTACGGGTGACTCTTTCGACAGTTTTATTGCAGAGTTCATGTGAGTTGCTTCTTAGTTTGAAAAACCTTTCATGAAAAAGATAATTGTTTCTCCTGATATTCAAGCCAAATGTTATTCAAAGAAAACCTGGCAGGGGAGACTTTACAATAAAAGAACAATGAATTTTTATTTTTATTTCAATGAACAGCTTCTGGAAAAAAGTGAGGTTAGTAATATATTATTCAACATTTTTAACTACATTCTGTGATTCCTATATTCATTTCTAGTTGTGTGAGAATTTTAAATAAAAAATAAAAAGATTATGTTCGATGGTTTTGGTTCAATAGCTCGTGACTCCTGAATAATAACATCCATTTATCAATAAAATATATAAATAAAAAGATTTATCTATAACAAGCATCGAGTTTTCACAGTGCATGTGATTGTTAAAGCAGCTTCTCAAAAAACTGCGTCCAATCTTTTCAATCAATTCAAATATTTGGTAAACAGATATTTCAAGAAAATACTTGCAACAGAAAGATTGCCTAGAACAAACATATGTTTTCACCGTACATAAAATAGTTCGATTCTTTAAGCTACTTGCAACAAAGATGAATCGGCAAAGGGCAACCTAGAAAGAACAGATAGTAAAAAGGAAGCCATTGCCTCCCACCGAAGAACCCAAAACTAAAATATTAAAAGGAAGATTACCTCGCAGTGAACAAGAACACTGATGAGGTTCCCCATGGTACCAGAAGGTACAAACAAACCGGCCTCCTTGCCCAATATTTTGGCAACTCTACGCTGTAACTTGTCAGCTGTGGGATCCGAACCCACCACATCATCGTCCACCTCAGCTGCCGCCATTGCAGCCCGCATGGCATTCGTCGGCTTCGTCACTGTGTCTGACCGAAGATCAACCACCCTGTATCCATATTTCTGCTCCTCAAAGCCGCCCGTTGCTATAACCTCCTCGCTCGAAGACAAGTCCATGGCCATAGATAACGGCGTGAAAGAAAAGGGTCTAAATAAGTCTTTAAATAGCTCAGAGAATTTATGTACGGAAAGCTCTGGTATGAATTGTGCTGGTAAGAGAGTATCCCGGGTTCAAATCTCGTCACACAAATAAAGAAATTTAAATTCCATTCAATTAAATTAAGAAAGAAACACATAAGGGTGAATGGAATTGCGCTCGCAACCTCTCGTATTTGGGATTCGAATCTTTGGCGTCTGTAGCAGAATGAATTAAGATAAAAGCGGCTTTATTCGGAGACTCCATGAGAGAGAACGTCTATATACCAGGCCGGAGGAGAATGACACGGCATTTGGCGCTTAGTGGACAATATTCCAAAACCCAACGGAAAAAAACTCTATTTTATTATTGCAGATTTTGAATATTTTTCGACCACAAATGCCCACCCTCTTGGAATATTATTTTCTAATAGTAACGAATGGTAAGTAGGAGGTATTTTTCCACAGCGCGTCAAATTATGATATTGCTATCAGGATTCAACCGTGTAGTTTCGAGTCAAACTCATTGACCCATGTTTCACGAGTAACGAATGGTTTAGGATAAACGTTAGAAAGTAAAGTTTCGTGTAACAACAATTGTTGATTGAGAAGGTATTTAAATTGGCGATGTAATTGTTGAAATGAATAGGTGGTGTAACATTGTAATGTTAAGTTTTATATTAAATTGTGGTTTTAAATAAAATAATTAAGTAATCAGAGTGAATGTATAAGAAAAAGTATGGTCTTTTAAAGTTGTGTGGTCTTTTAAAGTTTTATTGATGGAATGAAGCTTCAAAGTTTTATTGAAGAAAGTTTTGAGTATGAAGTTGTGTTCATATCTTCATGTATTTTAAAAGGGTGTATGTTGAGATCCTTGAATTTCCCATTGAATCTATTTGGGAAAGAAGGGCGTCTAAACTTTTGGACCATCCCTAAAAATTCAAAAAATATTGAAAGAATCATAATTCATTGCTTGCAACATTTCAAGAAAAGTTATTGGAGGTCAATTAAGAGCATTTCATAAAGTTTGGCTATTTATTCAAAAAATAAAGAAATTCTAATATTTATATTGAAATTTTTCTTTCATTCAAAATTTTTCTCAAGGTGGGTCAAGCAATTTACTCCTAGAAAGAATAAAGAAAATAAAAATGAATAAGTTGAACAAGTCTATCATTTGCATACTACACATGCATTTTTAAAGTTGACACATCAAGACATCTACAACCCATGTGTCCCATCCCAAACCTAATGTAACATGCATTTTGAAAATCACATGCCACTTTGTGTGTATTCACATTTCACCATAGAAAACAAAACCCACAATGTTGCAATTTAGTAAATAAGGAAAAATAGAATAAAACTACTTTAAAAAGCTAGTTACTACATCCATCTTTGACAACAATGGCATCCCTCTCTTTGTCAATCTCTACGTAAGTCTTTTTAAGAGCAACATAGAACTTGTTAGGATCAAAACCCCATCACTTTATTTTATGCATTATGAGATCATGAAACTTGCTTGCAAACCTTTATTTAGGGTGGCTTGCCCTCATATTATCTAGTGCAAGAATCACTATTGAATGTCATTTCTTTGAATCAAAATTGGTTGTAGGCAATTTTATTCTTTGAAAAAGAAATTATTACCAATTTATCACCTATTGAATAATAAATGCAAATAATAAGTATTTTCAACAAACAAAAAGCATAATCTAAAAAAAAACTTAACAAACAAAAGGAAAAAAATATTGTATATAATATTAAAGAAAAAAACTTGTAAAATAAATTTTATTGTTTATCTTGTGATGAAAAAATTGAATTGATTAATATATTGTTACGAAAAAATTGACTTACTAAATTAAAATGGACATACTATACTAATAAAGTATATTCTGTTTGATTGATTGTCTTAATATAAAATCTCATATGCTAATTTCTAATGCCTTCATCATGGATCTTAAGAGCCAAATTCATGAATTATCTAGCTCACTTAGAAACGTTGGACAAAAAACTCGCATGCATGTTACCCACAAGAGCTTTGGCAAATGTTTTCATCCCTGTTCTAAAACAGAGCCTAATATTACCGTAAAGCCCAGAAAATTTATAAAAATCACATGGCCGCCAAATTCTTGGTTCTAGAAGAATGTATGGGTAACTTTGTTTACCAGTTTTATTGCAGAGTTCATGTGACTTGTTTCTCAGTTTCACAGACCTTTCACGAGAAAGATACTCGTTTCTCCTGATGTCCGAGCCAAAGGTTATTCAAAGAAAACCTGACGGAAGACTTTACAATAAAAGAATAATGAATTTTTTTTTCAGTGAACGGATTCTTGATAAAATTGTGTATAGTAATATTTTATTCAACATTTCGAATTACATTTTGTCATTGAAATATTTATTCCTAATTATGTGAGAATTTTAAATAAAAAATAAAGAGATTATGTTTGAGGGCTGTAGTTCAATAGCTGGTGACCCCTGAAAGAACTGGCTTCGATTTTTTTCCATCAATTCAAGTAAAGTAAACACAGGTTTTCAAGAAAATACTTGCAACAGAAAGATTGCCTAAAACAAGCGTATGTTTCTACCATACATCAAATTACAGGTACCTTCTAGAAAACACTCCGGTTTCATTCTTTATGCTACTTGTAACAGAAAGATTCATTAGCAATAGACGACCCAAATAGAACAAATATATAAAAAGTTTACCTCCCATTGAAGAACCCAAAAATTAAAATATTAAAAAGATTACCTCGCAATGAACAAGAACGCTAATGAGGTTCCCCATGGTACCAGAAGGTACAAACAAACCGGCCTCCTTGCCCATTATTTTGGCAACTCTACGCTGTAACTTGTCAGCTGTGGGATCCAAACCCACCACGTCATCGTCCACCTCAGCTGCTGCCATTGCTGCCCGCATGGCATCCGTCGGCTTTGTCACTGTGTCTGAACGAAGATCAACCGCCCTGTATTCATATTTTTGCCCCTCAAAGCTGCCCGTTGCTGTAACCTTCTCGCTCGAAGATGAGCCCATGGCCTTAGATAACTTTGTGAGATAAGAAAAGGGTTTAAATGAGTCTTTAAATAGCTCAGAGAAATTAATTACAGAAAGTTCTGCTGTGAATTGTGCTGGTAAGAGAGTAACCAGGGTTCAGATTGTCATGTCCCCTTCTCAGTGACATCTCTCAGAGGACAGGATTGGCCTATCACACGACCCTCGTAGGCCGATGGACTGGATAGGGGGTCACTTCGGAGCTTGGCTCACGGTGATTGATCGCTGTCTTTCGCTCGCCTCGATCGAGGATATTTGCGTAATTGCTATTTTAGCAGCTTGGCTGCAAGCAGGGACCACTATTTTAGCCAGCACGATTCACTTCGCAGTCTCCGCCAAAGATCGCATTCGGATCGCGAATCGAAGCTAGAAACAGGGAGATATTAATATTTGGATCGTATCATCACACATTAATTAATTAACGCTATAATATAAAGTTATAATTTAATATTATAACTTTAAGTGAATTCTTGAGGGGTGCCATCATGAAGAGGGCCAGCTTGATATTTTATTAATATTTAAATATTCAGTGGTGAACTATGGAGAATTGAAAATATTAAAATATGAATATTTCATTAAAACCCTATTTTCAAGGGAATCGCACTTTTCAGTGTATTTGAGGATTTGCCTTGGGAATTGAGCCCATTATGAGATTATTGAGTTTGATATTGATCAATTTTTGGTCTGAGCCTGAGACTTAGGGTTTCACGTTCGATTCCTTGGAGAACGAGCCATCTCCAGCGGAAAGCAATTCAGAGAGTGTGCAATATCACTCGATCTATTGCCTACATAGGTTTTCTTACTCAGAGAAAACTACAGAGCTTCCAGAGATTGTTATTGGTCAGAGATTCTTCAGTTATTGCATCCAGTTAGCATCTATCACCTTGGGCGCACTTTATTCAGAGGTTTAAAGGCTGATTTGAGGAGGCCGTACAAAATAAACAAGCTGTTGTACTTGGCCGTACTTCTGACAGGCCGTACCACAGCATCTCAGCCGTACTTTTCAGCTTGGAAGAAAACGCCTATCACAAGGGTTCCAGAATACCTTCCTTGGAGGCGCCAACTTACTGGGAGTCTTCAGAGATCATCATTTTGCAGAAGAGGAGCATTCATTCATTGGGCCGTACAAATCTGTACTTCTGTACCAGCAAAATACCAGGTTTTTGAATCTTGAAAATTCTTCCTTTTATACATTGCATGCTTCTGGGTATTATTGTAATCAATTGAAAAGTTGAATAAAGGAGACTGGCATTGATATTGTTGCATTTCCAGAGCTTTTAGATTTTATTTGAATTTATTGCCATTTATTATCAAAATCGTACCTTTTCAATATTACATCAAAAACACAAAAAAAAATTGCAAAAAACCAAAAAACGTCAGAAAACATTGAAAATCTATCAGAAGCAGTGTCAGGGGGAAACAGGGGTTTCTACAGTGTGAACGTGTTTCAAAACAAGAATCTTCTAGAAGATGGTGGTCATTAATTGCTCATTTATTACCCCACTCTTTGTGGCGGTTTTTAGGGTGAATCTTGTTTAGGGTTGAGGTGGCACAATCTGGGCCATCCAGCCGATTGTAATCTGAGCCGTCCACTGGACTTGGCCAACTATAAAAGGGGGCATCCCCCCTCATTTGTATCTCATTAGAATAGACATTAAGTTAAACAATAGACATAGAGTAGAGGGACAATTTAGAAGTAGCTTAGTATAGATTGATAGTGTAGTTGAAGAAGAAGGAAAGTTTTCCTTTGAAAACTTTTGCAAGAGATTGTTGTGTAAAACTTTCATAATAAAAGATCTTTTCATTGATGGTGAAATTCGTCTTTGTTATGGATAGCTAGTGAGGTTTCTTCATCCCTTCTACTTCAAGTAGCGTAGAGTAGCGTAATTTCATTTTTATGCAAGTAGATGTTAGCTGTGGAATGTGGTGTTTGATCTAAGCAAGCTTCGCTTATCCATACCACTAGTGGGCTCACTGATGGTGTGTTCGCCTTGTATGGTCAACTGGAAATGTTGTGGACCTAACTACAATCACAGTTTGAATGATGGTATGCATTGTTGTGATGGTATCTTCATGTCAAGCGGTGGTTTGAATATCTTTAGTCACCTCCCTTGAAGATTGCGCCGACTCCATGGAAGCTGTTCGATGCGAGGTAAAGTGAAGTTCGGTTGAAGTTTGTTGAACTTGAGCTCCATATCCCGAATTTAGAATAGATTTAGACCCTCTAAACCCTGCAACCACTTTACATTCAGTACTTTCTGGTTAGAATACGAAATCCGTGCTTCATAAACAAACCTTTCGAGCATTTGAATTCCTTTCTCCGCTATTGAACAATTCCGTAAGTCCCCTTGAAATACCAGCAAATCACATCGAGCCAACTAAAACTATTTGCATTGAAAGAACCTTGGAGTTGAACGCACGAACTCTTTCGCAATCTTAGTGTGCTGGATACTTTGATCAAGAGAGAATAGGGTAGCCGTTGGCGACTTTATTCTGCATTGGTGCGGTCACGAAAAACACATCAACACAACCATCGAAAACATTAATGGTTTCTTTTTAGAGACTATTATACATGATGCAAAGAAGCAGGACTCCTTTTTCATTGCAGAGCTGAAAGAAAGAATAGCTGATCCTCCTATAAACAATAATGGTCAAATCTTTCAAGAAGATCAAACTATAGCAGCCAATGAACAACTTGCATATTATTTCCAATCAGCATTTTTTCAAGGAACGAATGAAGTCTTCAGATATCAGCAAAAGGACAGCTTAACTTCATTTAATGTTCTTGAAGATCATGAGCAATGGGCTGAGAAAATAGAACATAAACAAGGGGTTGAAAGATAAAAGTTGGGTGTCATAACAAGGGGATGTCCTATCAGACACCTGGCACACTTAGCAGGCACTCAAGAGGAGTTACCATTTGAATTACCTACTTGGGAGGATGGGATTCAATATCAAAAGTCATCAATGCAGGTGGCTTACCATATTCAAAATAGCTGCAGGCACCTCTTGTCTAACACAGAAAGTGGGGTAGTTTTCACGATTGAAGAGGTGTTTAATCTATGCACTCAGCATCTACTTTTCCTTCATGACTGTTGGACAATTTGCAAGCAGGAAGCACGTCCTATGTTGGTGAGAAAGGGCAGTTTTTTCTCACAACCAGTGAACGGTTATGTCTAATCACTACCACTGCTGGGTAGTGTAGGATAGAGTAGTTCCAATTCTAGTTTTGCTTTCAATAAGTGCCTGCTGGCACGTTTCATTTTAGTTTTTTCACGTTTTCAATAAGTGCAGTTGCTGCACCTAGTTTTTCAGACTCTTTCTTCAACAGAATTGCAGTAGTTTCTTTCAGTTTGTGTGTTTTGAAGCTGAGCTACAGTTTTCTGAGTTAAAACAGAACAGAACATGGACTCCATGCCCAATGGATAAGTTATATATTGGTCTATTGTGTTTAGCAGGAAAACACTTCGCAGAGGTCGCCAATTTGTTACCTATTTTTCACCTGCGGGCTCAATCTGGCAGGGCAATCTATGTTTTCAAGTGTTTATGAAGGCCAAATGGAGGAACATTTGCATCAAGGTTACATATTTTCTAACTTGTTTGCTTCTTGTGTAGCTACAGGGAAAAATTATGTTTTAAATTTGGCACGTGGATTGAATGTGTTTCCCATAAGGTTTTAGCCCAGCATGCAGGTGTTCGGTTTTCATTGGGAAGGTCTTCATCTTATGTCTTTGCCTTGCTTTCCCCCTTTCAGTTTTGGTTCCAATCCCGCTTTGCTTTCTTTTGTTTGGGGCTTCTTTACTTAGGCGGAGGCGGAATCGGAACGGGGGATGGACTTGGAAATGTTGGTTAATCTTGGTTTTAGTTTCCATCCCGACTCTGACTCCGCGTTTTCTTTTTCAAATGCTTGGGTCACCAAGACATTTTCGACCGCCGTGAGTTTTTCTATCTTTCTCCGCTTGAGAAGAGCTTTTGCCAACTGTTGTTCACAAGGTTAGCGTTGGGGGGAATGGTTTACATTCGGTATGATGTCCCGCCGACTAGTGGGAGTCTCGTCGAGAGAGGTTAGCGTCGGTGTGAAGTCTTGCCGACCGAAGGTGGTCTTGCCGAAAGGGTTTGAGCTCAGGGAGAATGGAATGAGTTCGGTGTGATGTCTTGTCGACAGGGTGAGGTCTCGCAGAAAGATGAAGGGCTCGCTGTAATGTCTTGCCGAATGCAGATGTCTCGTCGAAAGAAGAGGACAGCGGTATAACTCTTGGGGGTTCGGTATGACCTCTTGCTGAAAGCGATGGTCTTGCCGATAGCGATATGTCTACTGTGGACTTTCTGCAAGACCTCTTGCCAAAGGCAGTAGTCGGACCGAACGATTTTCGATCACTATGATGTCTCGCCGACTTGTTGTGGTCTCACCGATGGGTATATGGCTTCGGTAAGACTCTTGGCCGAGGGGTTTGCGTTCGATATGATGTCTTCCCGATTGATAAAGTCTAGCTGATGGTTTAGCTCTTTGATGTGACTGATAGGAGCTCGCTGAGACCTTGTCCCGACCTGTTTGTCTTGCCGATGGGTGTGTTCGTGTTGAGCATCGTCGAGACTCTTGCCGATGGTCTAAATGGAATGGTATCTACTGTCAGGTGCTTTCGGTATGACCTCTTGACGAAAGCGATTGTCTTGCCGATGGTTTTGGATATCGGTATGACTCTTAAGGGTTCGCTATGACCTCTTGCCAAAAGTTATACTCTTTCTGATGGTTTTGGGATATTGATATAACTCTTGCAGCTCGATGTGAAGTCTTGCCGACAGTTCTAAGCTATGCCGATTGCTGCTGTGGAGTATAATCGCATCGGGGAGACACGGCTAGTGTCTCACCGACATGCAATTCTGTTTGAACAACTTTTGACCGCCTGAAAATCTTACGTGGTGTCTGTTCAACCAATCAGAGGAAGCTGAGGGCGAACTAGTGGTAGTTTGACTGTCGTGACCATGTGAAAAGATCAGCAGGCTATGAACGGTATGGATTTGCTCTGTGATCGAAGATGATGAATCGGTTCGGTGAACAGTGGTGTTCGTATGTAAAGATCTAAGCAGGATAAATCTGATGCTGTTTCTCAAGGAGGTCAACTTGCAGGAAGATCTAGAGCAAGAAGAAAGCCAAAGGGGAAGAGGCTGCGAGTCACAATGACAGCTGTGATGTCTACTGGCAAAGGTAGATCGACATTTATGATAATGCTGCAGAGCATTCAAAGCGGCTCTGATGAAGCTCTCGAGGTTGGACACAAGGGCTGGGAGTTAATGCGATGGTTGCAAAAGATCTGAGGGCCACTCCTGAGGGTGATCTTTTCACCGACATGGATAGAGGGATGTGTTATCATGAAATCTAGCAGCGCTCGTTCCATGGATAAACCCCCTGCGAAACTTGTCCGTTTCCTAGGATTTGTGAAGTTCAAGCACGCAAAACAAGGTGATTTCCAAGCCACCTCAAAATGCGTTCCCAAGTCTGAAACATTTGATTTGAACGTCCCCCTATGTTTGCCTCGCGAAGACCTTCAAAACGAGCCCCTTCGCGAAGTCTCATTGTTCGTACTTAGTTAATTGTGAAAAATGTAGTTGCACTAAAAAAGTATGCTCCTGCTCACAAGCCAAAAATTGGCTAAGTACAAAAAGTGCAGGGGCGCTGATTTTTAGCGTCCCTGCATGAAAGTGAATTCTTAAAAATGTAATGGCACTGAAAAAGTGCGCTATTACACTTTTTATCAAGACTTAGTCATTTTCTTGCCTCGACGCGTTTCTTTATGCGTTTGACATCTTTCGCTCATCGTGCCATTTTTTGTGGCTAAATTAATTGCTCGACTTGAGTTAGGTTTTTGAGTTACCATTTACTTAAAAGTGTTTTATTGTTTCATTTTCATTGTTTATGATCTTCAACTTCTTTCCTTCATGCTGGGCGAATTCTCCTCAAGCTGCAAAACACGCTTTTGAGAAATCTGAGGTTCCTCTCAATCGAAGTTTGCGCTTTCTCCTGGTAATTTGTTCTTCTTAGTATTCTCTCCATTTCTCCATTTTTTTTGTACATATCTTAGGATTTACATATGCGTTTTTATTAATCTTTGTTTCCTTCTCATGTTTTTCCTTATCCCACGCGTTTTCTTTAATTCGCTTTGTCTTTAGAGTCTTGTTAATTCATGAGCTCGTTTTGGTCCCGTTTACCCTAATCGCATTTTGGAACACCATCACGCATCTTCGCCATCCATCGTCTGTCTTGGCATGTCCTTCCTTTTTAAACGTTTTTCTTTTCCTTTCACTCATATTCCCACGTTTTTTATATCTTTTCACATTGTCCCTCTTGATGTTTCTATACTCGCCATGAAAGAAACTCACGTTTTGTGAAGTAGCCTGGTTTTTGTTCACTTGTAAAAAGATGATGAAAGGAAAGTCAAATGCAATCCAATACAGGTCGCCAAGTATCGACTTCAAGCGTTTCATGCTTCAAAAACCTCGGGCACTGTTTTCAAGCATCATTGCATCTGTTTCCATAATCATATTTCAAATGCAAAGGCGCTGAAAAAGTGCGCCCTGGCATTTTGAATTTTATTCTAACACTGAGAAATGCAGGAGCGTTGTTTTTTAGCGCCCTTACATCAAAGCCAGAATTCTTCAAAATGTAAGGGCGCTGAAAAAGTGCGCCCTTACACTTTTTACAATTTTTCCCAGAGATACTTCAAACTTTCCCATTTCAGTCCTGAAACTCGCTCCTTCCTTTTTGTGCATCATTTTGTTTGCCTTGTCATCTGCTCCACGCTTGCTCATCATCGTTGCTCGTTTCACGCATTCCCATGCTATTTAGCGACTAACGTTTGTTTTGGCTCGACACCTTGCAGTCTCTTTTCAGGATCTTCAAAGTTGATTGATCAAAGTTTCAGTTGCTCTTGATGATTGCCAGTAAACCTCCGTCTTCTTGAAAAGCAAAGAGCAAAATGAAATATAAATATCAAGGTGTCTATCCGCCGACTGTAGTGATTTCCAAGGTGGAAGAAATAAAAGACACAGAGGTTGGCCATCAAGACTTGGTTGATTGTGCAAAGCAAACTGAGATGAAGCCTCTTCCTGACCCGATGAGAGCAATTGTACACAGTAACCTACATTTGGTAGCTGTGTTTCCTACTGCTGCACACAATACGAAATTTGTCCTTCAAGTGGCATCTCATTACATCAAGGAAAGCAGAAGTGTGATCAATTCTTCTGGGCACGAAATTTTAAGACTCGACCCTGACTTCTTTGACATTGTGTTTAAGGTTCCTCAAATGGAGAAATACACTGATATCTCTATACAAAGAGCACAAGAAGTCTTTGACGCTGATCCCAACAAGGCTAAAAACCTAATAAATACTCAATGGTTGAAGAAACCTAGACAATCTGTTTCCAGATGGCCAAAGGGACTCTTGCGAAGTGATTTCAAAGATGACGTCAAAGATATGATCACGTTTTTAAGTAGAGTAAAAGGCTTTCCAAAATCATCCACTTTTCATGATTGGATGTATGAATACATCAGGATTATAAGAAGACAAAAGGTGCACATTGACTGGGGCAAACAGATCAGTGATGAAATACATGAGTAGCTGATCAATGCTCCTTCCACATTGAAATTCTATATGACTTCTTACCTGGTGTACGTAGCAGCTGTAATTTGACAATTTCCAGGTTTATCTACAAAAGGGAATCAGATGCTGGTACCTGTGTATAAATTCTTCTATCAATTGGAACTGAAGGAAAGCTTCCATCACTTTAGGCGGGTTACTGATGCTTTCTTCGCACCTTTGCTTTTCAATTTTGATCCAACTCTCGAGAGGAGAAGGGTATCTGATGAGGCCTATAATGTGGTAAGTAAAGTTGGATGCCTATTTCTTCAATTCCCAACGATTACTTATTTGAGAGTAGGGTGCTACACTAGCTGCCCTTACATGCTGCCACGTTATCCTTCGGATAAGTGGGTTCTCATGGAGACATGCAGACAATTGATTTCAGTGCATAAAGAACGAAGAAGTAATCACAAGCGTGGATTCAAGTTCCCACTGACAATCGGCATATATACTATCCCAACTATACAAAAGGCCAAATCTGTTTATGCTGAAATGCAAATCATGACAATCAAGACCTACAGGTATAGGTTTGATTTCGATTACCGAGATGTCAAAAGGCAGTTACAAAAGGGTCATCATCACAAGTACCACTTTGAAGACATCTGGGCTGATTGTAGAGATGAAGAAGCCATTCGCAAAATGGATTATTGCAGGTTGACTGTTCAGCAGATCAGAGACCTTGATATCGCTGACCTACCAGAGGATTTTACAGATCCTGGCGATATCACGAATGTTGTCTATGATGAGCAAGAGGTTTCTAAAAGGCCGTTGCCTGCAATTCAATGGTCTAGGAAAGAAATTACCAACATGAGAGAGAGATTGAAGCCAATCCTAGCCAACACTGCAGAATGGTTACACAAGCATGGTTTCGAAATGAAAAGTTTCAGAACAGATTCAGAAGGAGAAGAATCCGAAGTAGAAGCTCGCCGACAGCAAGAACTCCGCATGAAAAATAAATCAGCGGCTATTCCTACTTCTTCACGAAGAGGTCCCAAGATCAAGTTTACTGTTGGCAAGAAAGATACCCAGTCTGTCCCAGAAGGAGAAACCACGGAATCCGATCCATCTTGCTCTAAAGGTAAAAAGTTCATTCCAGAGGAGATAGATTCTGATGAGGAAGGTACTTCTAGTGACCAATCCGCTGAAGATGAAGACTCAACAGAAGCAGACTTCGATGCAGAAGAGGTTTCTGAAAGCGGGCAAGATTCTGAAGAAGAATCTGAAGGTATTTCTGAAGGTGAACCAAAATCGGAGAGACAAGAGGGTGATCAACAGGAACCCAGGCATGATCAAGAAAGAACTACA
This sequence comes from Sequoia sempervirens, assembly GCA_007258455.2. Lineage (NCBI taxonomy): Eukaryota > Viridiplantae > Streptophyta > Pinopsida > Cupressales > Cupressaceae > Sequoia > Sequoia sempervirens. The sequence goes on along the minus strand of VDFB02164811.1, from coordinate 3,110 downwards.
TCTCCACCTGAGAATGTGGTTGAGGAAATTCCTAGAACGTCATCGCTTGTGATTTCCAGTGTTCCTCATACCCCTCCAAATTCAAGAACTCCTCCACCTCCTGTTGCCTCGTCACCCATTCCTACCACATGCATTCCTGCAGTTGAGATATCCACTATTTGTGCAGCATCAACCCCGCTTGATACTCCCTCAATGACAAGAATTCATACGATTGATATACTGTCAAGTCCTCCATCATCCATTCCTAGCCTGTCTTCACCAACGTATGATATCACTTCTGAAAATGAATTCAATCGTTTCATGAATGAGTCAATGCGTGATCAGCTCAATGTGCAGTCAACAGGAGCAATGATGACAGACACTTCTCCCATTGTCACAATACCCATGGTAACTTTAGATGTGACAATAACTTCAGAAGTGACGATGACAACTAAATTGATAGTGAATCCAGAAGTTCACACTTCCTTCCTTCCTCCTTGGCTATCTCAAGTGTCGAAGCGGAAGAAGCAAATGATCTCTCCAGAGGAGCTCGACCTCGAAGAGATAGTCGCTCCAAAGGCTAAAGGGAAGAAAAAGGAAAAAGTATACTCAAAGCTGAATGTTGACAAGACTGGCCACAAGTATGCAGAAATTGGCATACCACCGCAAGAAGAAGGAGATGTCAATATGGAGGACTACACGGTAACAAAAGTCCAGCTTGGCAAGGTTACCAATGAAAGTGCAAAGGCTGATGCGCAAGTGACATTGGATATCTTGGCTGGAAGACTGGATAAAATGGAGCAAGCTCGCAATATGTACAAGCAGAGGGCAGAGCATTATGCCATTGTTGTAAAGAGACTTGCAGGATCTCCAACTAATGCACAACTGCTGACAATGGTAAGTATTGAGGACCCAGCTGTCAAGAAAGCTGAGAAGTTCGCCTCCAAAGGCAGGGTGTTGTATGATTTCGTTTAGAAGATCATAGAACATGGATCTCAGATCATAATTGCTGCGGACGAGAAAACTAAATGCCTGCTGTCGTGGTCAGAGATGAAGCAGGTAAAGCTCAGTAAACTGGTGGAAGTCGGGGTAATTCCTGACAAAGAAAAGTTCATTGAGGTAAGAGAATCCTTGAAACATCGGATTCAAGTAATTCAATCTCTTACGGAAGATCTCCACCAAGTGCAGGAAGATGTCGAAGGGCATTGTGTTATTCTTGAAAAAGGTATCAAAGAGTTGCCAGGTCAACTTCTTGAAGAGAATCGTATCTTCCTGCCGGCCACAGAAATATCTCAGATCTTCAAAGAAGCCATCATGAAGTTGATTGACAGTGCAGAATTTTCATAAGCCTCTCTGAACGTCATTTGTGATACAAGGCTCACATTAGATAACCTGAAAACGCATCTTGATAGGTGCAAGAAGGTTCACTCATCTGCCATGAGATCGATCACGAGAATTCACACCATTGTGGATTACACCGTTGGTCCAGATGAGAAGTTCGTGCAGGAGACCAGGAAGAAATACGAAGACTTCCGCGCCCAAAGCAAGGAAACATGAAGAAGGTACCTGATCTCCAGTGTTAGACATTTCCGGTGCATCCCTTCATGCATCTTGTAAATATTTCCTGACATCTTAAATGTCTTTTTGTAAATTGTATTTGCACCAAGTTCGAAGATGTAATCTTTTGAAAACAAATTACACTTTGATTTTGTTCAAAGTTAGGTGAGATCTCCTTGAATCGCTCACCTAACTTTCCTTGATTTTCTCAATAGATTCCTAATTTTGCTCATCCCTCTTTCTATATAATGTGAGGGATTTCTATTGTAAATTTATCTTTTAGTATTTTGCAACGAAGTGCTGCCCTTTTTGAAGCAGAATTGTGAAACTTTGTGTTCATGCTTTGTGAATGAAATTTGATCAATAAAGAAGAGGATTGCAAACCAAACTTTGTGTTGGATTTGATACTTTTATGAATTGATCTCATTTGGTGGTGATTAGCTGATGGAATCTGAAGGACTCTAAGTAATTCATGTAAACTTCGTGTTACATCCTTTATTTAGATTTTCATTTGTGTTTTGTTTATCTTTGGTTGAATGATCTACAAGACTTTGTGCTTGTAATTGTTCATACTCTTTGAATACTTTGGTTGGATAATCTACAAGACTTTGCGCTTGTAATTGTTCATGCTGTTTGAGGAATTGCTATGTCTAAGAAGACTTTGTGCTTCTAACGTGACAAACGACATGCTTTTCACTGATCCACCATTGAAAAAGCTATGGAACGACTTTGTGCCTTCGTGAGCTTTCCCTTTTATTTTTACTACTTTATTGTTAATCACTTCTGGTACCTCTACGCTTTGCTTTGACAAGATAGAGGTATTGGCATTAGTGCTCATTGTTAGTTTAGAGTTATCGTGAATTAAGAACTTCCAACAGTGAAGCATTGTAAACATCTTCTCTGAAAAAAGAGAGAAGGATGAATGTAACACTCCCCCCCCACTTCGTAAGTTGTGTACATTTTGTAATTACTTGTTTGTTTTACTATTGCTTCTATCAACAGTAAGAAGGGCGCCTCCCTTTTCTGAGAGGAGAGATTCACATCACACATAGCTGTGGTTGAAGTCCTAGTTGTGTAATATATCGAAAAGCTGATTACATAATTTTCACCCAACAGGATGCACATTGAATGCAGCATTAACTTTATTCCAAAAGATTTGAGGGCCGACCCTTCTGTAACTGACTCATTTTTTGTAAACCCTAGGGCAAGGGCCGACACTTTTTAGTTTTTTGTTGTATATATGGCATTTTTGCCTCTTTGTAGAGAGAGTTCTTAGTGAAGAGATTGCAGAGAAAGCATTATTCAGACTTTGTAACTCATTTTTATGAATACTATAGTTTTGTAATACAAAAAACTCCTTATTTTTCTCAATAGAAAGTCTTTTCCTTCACCGATTTCCTTTGTTGTTTAGTATTGGTTGTGAGTTGCATGATAAAATTCCGTATAATCCTTTATTTTATCAGATTCCTTCAATATTGAATGCAAATAATATTATGTCATAGTGCAGGTTTATGTTAGTGATCTCTTTCTATTGCATTTATATTTGTGAAAACATCATTGTTTTCCTTGTGTTA
>VDFB02164810.1:0-14256 GCA_007258455.2 Sequoia sempervirens | reverse complement strand
AAAGATAATTCTGTTACTCACCATGGCCTTATCAAATTACTGATTGAACGCTCTTTAAGAGATGTCTCACCTCTTTCCTGGCAACAATTCGTTGCCCAAAAGAGCTTGCAAATTCCACAACCCCCTAGGGTACTTACCCCACGGCCTCAGAAAAAGAAGAAAGAAATTGCGTCTACCAGTAGAACAGGGTAGGGGTCATCCACTCCTGTAGCACCTGGTCTTGCAGCTTTCACACCTGAATCCTCTGCTAGGGTACAAACTAGGTCCGCTACCAGGAGAGAGAAGGGTAAAACAAAGGCAGAAGGGTCCCCTGAATCTGACCCTCATTCTCAGAAAAGGAAATGTCCTTCTCTTGCAGCATCATCCCCTGTAGTCGTCTCTCCTACGGAAACACCTGTTGCTATCACCAGTTCACCGTCATCCTCTGGTAGGGCAGAGCCCTCTGAGCAGACAAGAAAGAGGAAGGCTACTAGAACACCTCCTGCAGCCGCATCAATACCAAGAAGAGTTTCCACAAGGAAGCAATCTAAGACCTCCCCTGCTTCACTTCAACCAAAGGTTATTGTAATTTCAGAAGGGTCTGTTGAGTCTGAATTTAATGTTTCTCAGAATGTGTCCGAAAATGCCACTCAAAGTTCATTCGTTCCTGAAGAGGAGCAAGTTGAAACAAAGGAAATGGAGCATAATGAGCAAGGGTTACCAAATATGGATGACTTGGCTACCGTTGCTATGTAGTTTTCGGAAGAAGCATAGACTTCTCCTCTGCAGCAACAAGAATTTATCTTGCAGCAAGAGCAAGAACTGACTGAACAATTGAATGTGCCTAGTGAAGCTATATTTCACCCTGTAACTTGTAAAGCCATTGTTGTGTATAAGAAGATGTTTTTAATTGAGTTTCTAGAATATGTTAAAGCTAATTGGGAACTAGTTACATTGCAAACCCTGACTTTCCGACACATAGCCCAGACTGACATGCAACAAAGTCTATGGGAAGTAGAAAGGAAGAAATTGAAAAAGGAAATTGAAAGTCAGAAACAAGAAATTGTTGAGTTGAAAGCAAAAATGGACGAAATGATAAAAGTAACTGGTCAGATTATGGAATGTAGACCACCACCCAGAGTTTATGCTCTGTGCCTTAAAGAATAGTTCTTATGGTTCCAACTGATGAGAATTTCTAGAAACCAAGATCCTATACTTCATACTGCCAATGAATTTTATGAAGCATACCAGGCAGCCCCTAATTGGTTAAGAAACTCTCTGTGTGAATTCTATTTACATGGCTTTTTAATTCCATTTGAAACAGAATGGAATCCTTTTTGTATATTGGTGATATTCATTTGAGAGCATTTATGTCATGGGCAGCAAATGAAGCGAATTATGGCAGGTAGTGGGAAACATATGAGGAAGCTGAGAAAATTGAGCCTGTTCCATTATGCTCTCAAAGTTCAAACCCCCATGCAATGTTGAAAGACTGGTTTGCTCTGACATATGGCATTAATAACGTTACAGCCAGAGAGAAGATATCTGATATCAGGAAACAGGTATATGATGAATTTCAGGCACAACAATATTCGTTTTGGAGACTAGCATATACCAGAACTGAGAAAAGATGGGAAAGATTAACTATTGGATTAAGAAAATCAGAACCACACAGTCCCCTAAATTTCACAGCAGCTCTTAAACGATCAAGCAGATATATACAATTGGGACTTCAAAAGAGATTTGAATTGTGGTTGCTATTGACATTCAGACCTCCTGTGCTAATGTGGCCCCTCTATCCTCACCAGGCTACAAATCTTAATGATGATTTAGAAGACCGAAGGTATGAAAGGTGCCAGGATTTCAGAGGATTTTATTACAAGTTTGGAAATCCATCTCAGAGTCATGCAGTAACCACTGACTTCAGAGAGACCACCAGCAAAGTTAATGCTGGAGGACCAACATTGGGCTAAGTAGGGGGCAGAATGATGAGCTTAAAATATGTTCATAAGTTTGGATATTATGATGAACTTTTAATATCTTTACTTTTGTTATTTGTGGCTGTTTAAACTCTGTTGAAACCTTTTATGAGGATATCTTGTAGCAAAATACTTTCATATTCCTACAGCTTATTGTGTTGACTTGATTGCATTTATTGCCCTGTTGACTCCCTAAATGACTGGTATATCGCATACAGTTTTTGAATGATGAAATAGATTTAAATGTGTGATTAATGAACGGATATTGTGTATGTGCCATACGCCTTTTCTTTTGCACCTGTTACCTTTTGTTTCGCAGGTTGTTGAAGAATGATCGAGTCAAGCGTAGCCAATCTCAGCCTTGCAGTAAAGTCCATTTCCCGCACGACTTCGAGGAAGCTCCGGCGAAGGCTCTCTGACCGCAACCGTTGGGAAAGATTTTTAATGACAGTCAATCTGGAAAGAGTGGAGCGCTAGATTCTCTTCGGATCGGGTTGAACGCATAAATTCATTTATGAAGTTTGTTCCTTGATTTTGGGATACACTTTACTTCCACGTCTTTCTTTGATAGGGTTAGTTAGTTAGTTGCTCTCCTAATTTTAAATAAAGTACTCCTCCTGCGCGAGTGAGGGAGAGGATAGTTAGAGTAAGATAGAAGCATAGTGATAGCAGATATCATGTAAGAATCAGTATGATAATGAAAAGCAGAATCTGTATGACAAGAGACAGAGTTTGTTGTTAGTTTATATCAACAAAGCAATGTATACCATTCTGTTTTCATGAATAAAGTTTGATGAAGTTATGAGTTCAGCACTTGTGTAATCAGTAGATGCTTGCTAAGGGGGCCCACTTAGTAAGTATCTATAGCTAGTTGATTAGTTGTTCTTTTCTGTTGATCTTTAGTTAGCTTTCATCTTTGAAGTTTTCATACAAACTCAGTCTTGTATTGCTCCTGCAGAATAGAGAGTCCATCTCTGTGACTGTTCCTGCAGCATAAGGCCAGTCCACAGTTTGTGTTTCAGTCGTAGTGGTTATGGTTTCTATTTTTAATCAAATCATAGTTGCGTTAAAGATCTTTGCATCACCTTCATGTAATGTAGATAGAATTCCTTTTCAGTATTTATTTCCGCTAAGTCTTGACTGAAACTAGTTCTTAGTGCATATATTTTGCCGCGCCATTTAAAGTATACGTCCCCTGGTTTGACAAGTAAATGAATGTCCATAGAGAGGTATTAGTCACCTGTTGGAATGTCCAATTCCCAGGAAAGGTTCTACTATGATTTTCATATCCTTTTGTGGGCGCGACTAGTAACTTCAAAATCAACATATGAAAAGACAAGTACCCCGATCATCTATAGACATATTCTCGCACAACGACTTAGAGTAACTTCAAAAGCAATCTCCCTACAACTGTTGCTTCAATCTATAAAGATTCCAAGGCCTGTAATGGGGCTTTAGGAGGGTGGGCTAGTGGAGAAACTAAATTCGTTTAACAAATGCACCAAAATCTTCCAACTTCTTTATCTAGTGTGGCCTTCATCGTACAACTGTAATCTTTCGAGAATGAGTAAAAATATTTTGTTATTAATTGAGTGCTTGCTCACTGATTCACATTCCTCACCATTCTCTTTCTAATCCCACTAGCAGGCATGAGGAAAACCAAGCATAACATCCCTGGAACAAAACTTCATCACGTCTCAAACAATCTACTTTCTCCAAAGCATAGGAGCGATGCAGGCTCTGATACCATATGATAGTGAATGTTTGATAGATTGTATTCAAAGTAGTGAAAACATTATAGGGATAGATACATTATAAAGGAGAGTTACATATAACTACCATAGATATAGATGCAACCATGTAACTACCATAGATGCAACTGGTGTAACTAATATGTTAGAAATGCAATATTGCCAACATTGATTCCCTTAGATCCCACTATCAAAAAGTTGGAAATGAATTCGGGGTCTAAGTTTTCGTGACTTGACAACAAAGGTGAAAACAAATGCAACTTTACAAAATTTGTCTTTTGAGATCTTCAACTTTTCTTCAACCTATGAACCTGCACATACATAAAAGGGGAAAAATTGTCTGTTTTTGGTGGATGGTGGTTTGGCTTGGTCAAACCACATTTGGGTAGTTAAACCTTGAATTGAAATAATGAAATATGGAAGGAATGATTAATTAACAATTTTATGTTGTAACTCACCAAACCTTTGAATAAACCTTTTGAATGTTGATCTTGATCTTGCATGAAATGGCTTCAATGGATGTGGATGTTGATACTTGAATCTTGAGTTGAATCTTGACTCGGGTCTTGAAACCTACATCAAAATGTTAGCTCTGAAGATATGGATGATGATTGATAACTTTGATGTGATTCTTGAGATCTTGATTGATGTTATAGATGCTTGATAAATTTTCTCTTCAATACTCTTGACAACAATATTTGGTCATATGAAATTTTCCCTCTTGCTAGATGCTTTGAATTGATAAGATAACCTTTCTTTTATAGATGATTTTCTAGTTTATTGAAAATTAAACATTACAAGTTAAAATTTGAATATGAATTTGAGATCATGAAAATACCACCAAAAACATATTTAAAATTTGAATTTGCAACTTAAAGGGGACCCATTTTCCCATAGGTGAATGGGTCATTACCTAATTTATCAGTAGTTTTGAATTTGGGGTTAATAATGATAAATGCATTAATTAAATCACACTTCCCCCCATCATAAATCACAATTAATAAGGCTTGTAAATGTAAAGTTTAGGTAATTAGAGGCTTAATTAAGTCCATTTAAATTGATGGGACCCAAAGAAAGTGTGAAAATGTAATGGAGTACATTTTTCTACACTACAAGGCTAAATATATCATCAAAAATTATCACCCTTGAAAATTTCACATTAGGTTTAGATCCCTCTTATGTGCTTAGACCTAATTATGCATTTAATTACCCAAACTTTATAAACATCTTCAGAAAACAAAACAATGACATATAAAAATGAGCGTTTAATATTTTCCCCTCACACTTTGGGCCCCAAAAAGAATGGGTTTGGGCTAGGACACCCTATGCCCTATACAACCTATTTTTGGCTCTAATTCATATATGTCAATGTTGATATTTTGTTATTTAAATTTCCAATTTCAATTTTCAACTATCAACATCTGGTTTTCAGTAAATTAGAAGAATTGCATATAACTACCAGTCATTTTTGTCATTTAAAACACTAAGCACACTAAGAAAATTTTCTTGATCATCCTAAAATCATTCAAGAGCAATCAAGAGTAGAATTATCAACATTTTGTAGCATTTTATTCATGTCTCCTTCTTAAAGCTAAGAACTCCTTGATTTCTACTTCCAAAAAATATTGTCAAGAAGGTTCTGGATTTATGGATCTTTTTATGGGTAAAAGTAATAAAGTTGTGTCACACTTTTGGCCAATTAAATATATCTAAATGAAATTTTTTTGGCCTAAATAGATTTGGTTGAACCCATTTTTCCCAGAACCACGTGGCCTATATGTGGCACATAGAGTTTCGGGCGAAACCCTTTCGCCTAAAACCAATTTTTTTCCCCCCTTTTCCTCTCTAAAATGTGGCTCATTTTATGTGCAAGGATTTCATAGAAAGGGTTTTAGTTGAAACCCTTTCTACTGAAACTGTCTATGCAACATCCTAGTTGGTAGCCAATTTAGCTTTTTTCAAAAAAAAATGAAACTTTAAACTTCAATTGAGTATTTCTTCAATAGAATGATTTTTTAATAAAAAATAAAAATACCCTTTTGTAGAGCTCAGAGTGGTGAATCCAAATATTGAATTAATTTTTTTATATTTTGATTAGTTTTAATATATATTTTTTTTAAATAATGCAAGTAGGTTGTTAATATTAAAAAAGAGACTACACGAGAGAATCCTCTTCAAAATGGTATAATGTTTTTCTTAAAAATGATTTAAAAAGTAGACAATAGTTGATGTCAAATGAAAGCTATCAAATTCTGGTAAGTTTGACTTTAAAATGTTATTACGAGAAAAATATACATCGAAATTTCAATTTTTTTTCCTTTCACTAGATATTTAAGTTACCTATTTGGAGAAAAAAAATTAGGGGAAAATGAAGTTTTTTTCTATTTTTTTCTTGACATCAAGTGAATGTCACTTTTTCTTGAAATTTTTAGCAGTTCAAAATCTGCTATTAAATTGATAAAAAAAAATCAAAACAATTTATAAAAAATCTGAAAAAGTACAGGAATAAACTTCATCAAGATTTCTACATTTCATTAGTTTGCATCATTTTAAAATTTAAAACATAAAAACCACTTGTATGTGGTCGAAGTTCAAAAATTTTTTTTTCTTCTGTTGGTCAATTCCTTTATAAAGTGACATAGGTTTGCACTTTTACCCTTATACAAATAAGATTCTTTCAAAATTCATTCCCTATTCATACTCAACTTTGTAATACAAAAAATAATATCATTTAATATATGTTTCCCTTATTTCTTTTGCTATAAAATATTACCAAGACTAGGTTTTTCCACCTTTTGAGATCGAAATTTACATATTTAAGCCTTTTAACAACTCAATACATAGTACTACCAAAAGTAGGATTTTTCTAAAACAATGATAATGCCATTTTCACGTAAAGATTAAACTTGCAGCTACATTAGTTAGAAGTTAGAACTTGAATAAGAGATTTCCTAGCATGAATAAAAGACAAGATAACTTAATGGACCAATGATAAAAATGTTGCCACTATAATTTTTTAAATAAAGTTATCCAGATAGCCCTGGTCCAACAATCAAAACCTAATTTAAGCTTATCCAATTTCTCAAAAATAGAATCTAGAGATCTCTTATTGTTCCAAGTGAAAAGGTCACCACTTGGTTTAACACCCATAAGATTAGAAATAGAAATTCTATCTTAGAACAAGGTGGAAGATTGGTAAATACTACTCAATTTCTAACGTTACTCTTCAAGATAATAAATGGCAATAAAATCCATATCCAAGACTCGAGATATAGAAGAAACTCTATACTAAACAAACTAAATATTTGACCATAACAAGACCATTTCCTTGAAAATAAATAGGAAGGTGAATATTGGATAGTAAAATAGGGCTTCTTGAGTCAAAAACAATACCAGCCAACTAAATCGAATTGTTGCTTGGTAAAAAATAATAAGGAATAATTTGATGAGGGTCCTAAATGAAAGCTATCCCTCTTAAAACTCATTAACCACCTAGATGTTGACATTAGATACCATTATAAAGAACATAAGAAATAACTAACAACTCCTTTATATATTTTTTTTCTTCAAAGAAACTAATATCAATATTGTGAATCTCAATAATTTTTTGAATAAATTTTCAATGAGGGATTCTAAATTGAAACCCCTTGAAATCCATAAAAGGACTATCATTTTTGGGAAATAAGGAAATGAGAATCTAAAGTATGAATGACCCCAAATCCATACAATTTTTTTTCAATAATCTTCACTTTCTCTTTTATCACTTTTCCTTCCCACTTAGGAGGCTTTATCAAAAAAAATATTCTTTATATTTTTTGTTGGAGATTTAGTTGAGTAGGAATTTTATTCTTATAATAATTTTTAGCATCATTTATATAAAGATAATCTAGCATGAAATTTTTTGTAGAATTTTGAAGTGGAATAATAATTTACAAGACTGAAATACACCCACCTTTATATTTCTATCATTTTTCTCCTTGAGTTCTTAATCTACGATAGCATCCAACTATTGTATCCCTTTTTCTTTTATTGTTGACCAAACCTCAATTCTTGACAAAGATGGAAGGAAGTTCCAAAGGTCAACCCTTGTATAGCAATCCCCTTGAAACATTTTAACACCTCCAAATTATTCCTTACTTTCAATATCATAAATAATTATATGGTGTCAAAGATCTATTCTTACTTCAGAGTTAACCATTAAAATCAAGATAGAATTGCACAACTAATAGGATTGTTGCCATGATCATTTCCCAAATACCCAAGTTTTTTATTTTATTTGTCTCAACCCACTAACAATGAATTCAACTTCTAATTCTAGGGATTCATTATCTATCACAATCTCACATCCATGAAAATGCACATTATATCGATTTCAAAATATGTAACTTTTTGTTCTCATTTACATTTGTAAGAACATATTTAATTTCTTAATTAACTTACTTTAATTGATTAATCATATGCACCAATAATTTAATTTATATTGTAAATAAAAAATTATTTATTAACGTTAAATAGTTAAAAAAAATATATCTAATAAAAAAATTAATATATATGTGAAGTTAATTTAATTTGATATATCTATTCATAGGCCAATTTGACAACCATTTCTTGCTTTTATATATAAACAAAATTTAGAATTACCATTAACATTTCCACAATGTAAAATTTAAAGTATAAATAAAATCTGTAAAAATGATTCATTATTTTCCATTTTAGATATGATTATACTTGTTTCAAGAATATCATGCAAATCTAGAACCTTGTTTAAGAAACGACTCCAATAAACTCCTAACTGTACAGAGGGGGAAAGTATTGCTCTATTCTGAATGAATTCCACCATAAAGAACGTCATGGCTTATGACAGAAAACAATTTTCACATGATCTGAAACATAATGTCAAATATTGTTGGGATGTGAAGCCCAACGGTCATATGACCGTTCATATTCTGGGTGTGTGCAAGAAGTTGAGTCCACTTTTTGGCCAAAAAGTGGAAGTGTTTTCCCTGATTTTCAGTATTTGACACATTTGACCTTAAAATTTGAAGCACTTAGAGATGAAATCTTTAAAAAAAGTCACTAATCATAAAATGTAGTGCTCGAGTCTAGTTTCCAAATATGTAATTTATTTCAATACCCGATTGTACAAATTGAGTTTCAATAGGCATTTCAAAACCACTGCTTAAAAATCATTTTTTTGTACCTCATACCATGCACGGTACCATCCATTATTTTGGACTTTAAATTATCGTATTTTTCTAAATCCTTTTGGGAAAAGTTTTATGACTCAATCGAACCTGCTCTGATATTTTTGTAATTTTTATTGAATATTTTTTTGTTAATTTTTTATTAGGCAGAGAGTTGTTTTGAAAAATCATTATGTACATGCATAAGATGACCTAAAATTATCATTTTTTTTCATTTTTTTTTCAAATTGAAAATAAATAATTCTCTGAAGTTTGCTCGCGGCAATCCGCTTGTCAAAATGTTATGTTGATCAAAAGTTATTCAAATAGTAAAAACTCGATATTTCAAGTTTATGACAATTTTATTAGAAATTAATTGAAAAATACAAAAATAATTCAATTGCAAAACAACAAATTACATATTTAGAATCTACATTATTTGATCTAAAATGGGTTTTCATTTTGTCAGAAAATTTTCAAAAAAAGGTCGTCAGCCATATGTCCAAAGTCAATATTTTGCTTTGACATTGTTAGGGCTTTCAATTTGCAGGTCAAACTAGGTTGAAGGCTTAGGTTTGGACTTCCAAAGCTATTCCCGAACCTAAAACCTTGGCAAAAACCCGCCCACGATGCAAAACCAAATTCAAATTTCAAAAAACGGGATCCCGATTATAACACGAGATCCCGTTTAGTAATAAACAGGATCCCGTGCTATAATCGGGATCCCGTTTTGTTTTCGACCATTGAAAAAGTAACGGGATCCCATTTATAACACAGGATCCCGTTACTTTCACAACGGCTCGCGGAGTGAATTTTAATAAACGGGATCCCGGTTATGGAGCGGGATCCCGTTTATTAGTAAACGGGATCCCGTTTTGTTATAAATGGGATCGCGTTTTATAGACGGGATCCCGTTTTATATTATTTAAAAACACTGTTGACAATTACTGTCAACTCTGCAACTTTGCAACTTGACATGTACGGCCGAGAGCACCGAAAATCAATTATTTTTCATATGTTATTGTATTTACAGGTGGTCAATTTGATTTTTTGTTGATTTTATCAAAGGGATCATCGTCTACACCATTTTTGAAGTGAAATTTGCAATATGGATTGAATTTTTCAAAGGAAGCATAAAGAGAACAATTTTTAAAGTGGAATTGTGGTAGTTTTCTATTTGTTTTGAGGAACACAAGAAGAAGAATTTTGGCGTACTAGGTATTCAACTTCCAATTTGGATTCAATATTTTGAAGTATTTCACTATTAACATTCATCTGTGCTTGAGAATTTTATAATTATGGGAGATAAATTTCGTAATAAGAGAAGAAAGACATTGACTCCTCAAGAAGTTGAAGCAAATATAGAAAAAGAGAGACAAAGACAAAGAGAAAGAAGAATGAGAATAAAATCAATGAACGATGGTGGAGCAACCAATTCAACAACCATTGAAGATGAAAACATTGAAGATACCATAGTTGTAGATGAAGCTAATTTGCGAGTCAATTTGGAGAAGAATATGATTATACAAACAAGTCCTACTATTTCTTCAACCTTTCAATGCTATGAGAATGTTTCAATATACACAACCAGTATCGCCTTCAAATCCACATGGTATGAAAGGATATGGTAAATTTGTTTGTAGAAGATTTACAAAGAAGTCGATATAATGATGTTGACATTGACTATATATTCAAAGAAATGAAAAATTTTATAGAATTTGTTGAAAAAACAATAAAAGAAAAATCTTTTGTTGTAAATGAAAATCAAAATGATCATTTTTCTGAAAATGAAAACAAAACTATATTTTGATGAAAATGAAAATGAAAATGAAAATCGTTCTGTTGATGAAAATGAAAATGAGAACCGTTTTGTTAATGAAAATGAAGATGAAAATGAAAATGAAAACCGTTTTGTTGATGAAAATGAAAATGAAAATGAAAATGAAAACCGTTTTGTTGATGAAAATGAAGACGAAAATTTAGAATGTGATGTTGAATTTAATGAAAATACTTTTTTGGTAACTGGAAGTGGTGTTTAGATAATCTTCTCCTGATCAAATTTCTGGAGGCAAATAAGAACGCGATGCTTAATAGAATATTAACTGACTTTTATCGTGAGAAATATTTGCATTTCAATGTCAACTACTGATGCAATTGATGAGAATGCAAAAATGAGGAAAGTAATGAAAAGGTTAGGCTTGAGGTAAACCAAAAGAAAAGATCAATCATTAAAACATGCTATGTCTACTGTTGCTAGTGCCATTCAATCTATTGGAAAAAATAGTCGATCTAAAGATAAAAACACAGCAAGAAGAGCTATAACTACTGCTATAGTCAATAAAACAAGTTTGAATAAAAGAATGGTAAGCAATATTAGTGAAATTTTAAAAATGCATCCTAAAACATTACTAAGAGCAGCAAAAAGAAGAGAAAGTATAGAAAATGATCCTATCAATCAATGTTGGAGTTTCAGTGGACGACTACCAAGGTCTGATATAAAATTGAGTGTTGAAATTAAATCTTTGATCGAAAAATTTTGGCATGATAATACTAGGGTTTCATCTAATGCTAGAGATGTTTTAAAATTAAGGGTGGGGTCCAAAGTTTGTGATCCTCACCCAAAAAACCTATTACATACAACACAAACTAAATTTTATAGAAAATTTTGTGGTGATTTAGTGTTACCCGGTAATATTAAAATAAGTCAAAGGTCTTTTGAAAAATGTAAACCATGGTATGTAAAAATTAATAAGCAACAAATATCTTCTTGTTGTAAACACATGTTCAATTTCATTATTTTTATGATGTTTTTCAATATAGACGTTGTACCTTGCATTCTAACATGATTATACAGGAATGTGGTATTGATATGCCACCTGAATCAATAAGAGAGTTTATTTCAGGTTTGTTTTGTGAAAAATCTAATGATACATTATTTTATTTAAGTTCTTATTTCGACAATGCATTAATGGAAATATTTTGTATTTTTAAGAAATTGTTTGCATGAAAGTGTTGATCATGATTTTGGACAATTAGTAGATGTCAAAAGATTTTAGAATGTTCAAGATTCTTTTAAAAGAGGAAGTGAAATAGGGAAAAGCGCTCAGGATGAAGCTACGTAAAAGTTAGTGCGCATGCATTTATGAGTGAATTTAATAATAAAATTGTACCAAAATATGTTATGCACTCTGAACATGCTCGATGGCTTGATGGCCAATTTCGCGCATGTAGAAACACATTTCCAATTGGTGCTATACTTTCAGTGGTTGATTTTGCGGAGAATTATACTCTCGCTCCGCAAGAGGAAATTCAATCTCAATATTATAATTCTGTGCAAGTAGCTATGTTTGTCCATATTGTTTATAGACATGCAGATGATAGCACCGAGGATGATAGAAAAGTTTTGAGGGAGTATCATTTTTATTTGAGTGACAATCGGTTACATTCATCAGAGTTTGTTCAATATTGTTTTAGTATATTTTATAGAAATTTAAAGAAAGAGGAATCCATATGAAAGAACACCTTATATGGTCAGATAATTGTATGGGGCAGTTCAAAAATGCTAGAATGTTCTATTGGTTAAGTAGGGTTCACAAGGAACTTAATGTCCAACATATATGGAGTTTTGAACCGGGCATGGTAAAGGAGAACATGATGAGCCGGTGTCAAAGAATTCTGCTAGAGAACAATTAAAATTTGAGGATTCAAGAAATTTAAAAAATGCACATGAGATTGTGGATTGGTGTAATAGAAAATTATTTGCACTCGGTTCGAAAGGATTACTCTACGCTCATCGATTCTTTTGGTTGGTGGAAGAAGAAAAACATTGTATCTAGAGTTGATTGTGAGACAATTAGTGGATCTACTAAAGTCAGATATTCATTTAGGAGTGCCACAGCCAGGGCACACATGGACTATTTGGACAAGGGAGCTTGTGAAGAGTTTATTTTGTATTCCGGGGAATTAAAGCTTGTGAAAATACAGAATGGGTTGAATAGTGGGAGAAAAGATCGTTGACACCTATAGAAGCACATAATCAATATGAAAGAACTATTGAATAAAATGATCAATTGTTTGCATCTCAAGATTATGATCGTTTCTAATTGCATAACAGTGTAATTTTAATTTAATTTATTTCATTTTATTTTTCTTTTTATTGTTATTTTTAATACTAAATTAGTTATATGGATATGCAATGTTATTAAATCAAATTTTGTCAGTAGGACATGTGTATGTACATACACTGAGGGAATGAAGAGCAAAAGAATATTGGTTGGCTCGGTTAGGAAACTAAACATAAGTTGTTAACACCGAGAAGATGATGATGGCTTTCTATCCAAATGTACTAAGTGATCCCCTAAGACACCTCCTTAAGCAAATTCTTGATAACAAGTTTTAGATCCCCTTAAGCAATTTTTAGAACAAGTCTTTGGATCCCTAAGAAATTTGAGAAGTTATTTGATGGTGGCTTTGAACATGTTTTCCAATAGGATCTGGTGGTTGTTGGCACTTGGCTATGAAAATATTTTGAGAAGAAAGAATGGTCTACCTCGCATTCGACTATGAAACACATAAAAAGATTATGCATTATTCACATTTGGTGGTGGCAACAAATATAAAACTAGAGTGCTATCGTGGAAGACCTTCAAAAAAATTACTATGGTCAATTTCTATGGAAGAGCATGAGCCAATCATAGATGCATTGCAAAAAGAGAGGATGCAGATGGTACAATGGACTAAGTAAATACAGGTAAATATAGTTTTGGTTTTATTTTGTCCTTTTAAATACATTAAATACATGTTTCGACATTGGTCAAGTGTGTTATTAGTTGAAATTGATTTAAATTGTTCTTTTATATATCCTTAAGGCATAATCACAAAAAGGATCTAGTCTATGCAAATTCAACCTAGACAACATGGAATACTTGGTAAAAACAAGTAATTATTAGTTAAACTATATTTAAATACATGTTTTTATTACATATTGATATTGCTTGGACATAAATAGTTAAAATTGATTTGTTGTCATTTTTTGTATCCTAAAGCCATCATTGCATTGATCTCATACTTTAAAACAAAAAGGAGAGGATGCATGCATTCAACCTCGAATACTTTTAAATGCAGGTACTTGAGTTATGTACATATAGATAGTTTTATATAAATTAAAATATGTATGTTTTGATGATTTCATTGATATTGCTTGTACCTTTTATATATCAGGTGGTGTGAAAACCTACTACATTCTAGGCACGAGTTTGAGATTTTCTTGAGATGGCATATCTAAATTTTGTAAACATTGTTTTGAGATGACATATATGTACATACTTACAGAACTAAACATACTCTGTGTACTTCTATGTATCA
>VDFB02164809.1:0-30804 GCA_007258455.2 Sequoia sempervirens | reverse complement strand
AGTGCTGCAACAATATAGAAGACTCTCCCTTGCTTAACAAGAATACCAAGACCAATAACTCCTCTCAAAAGACCAATCTTAATATTCTGATTTGTGACAGACCTGCATTTAAAATGCTTAATCAACAACACAAGAAACCACTAAATTGCTCACTACTCCCTCAATACTCACCCAAAATGCTTAAGACCTAATGCAAAGTGCTCCTACGATGAAGGCGCCCAAGAATGAACCATAAAACTGCCCCAAAAGCTGATATTTATTTTTTGCACAAACTTCAACAGAACCCAAATGGTACGGCCTTTAGTGAGGGGCGATTTCTTTCCATAAAATTCAATTCTTTATCATAAAATCAGAAACTTGTCAAATAAGGTCGCCCTTGTCAAAGAAATGCAATGAGACAATACCTAGAAGGAGATAAATTTTATTTCAATTTTATGAATGAAACTCACATTCAGCCAAGATAATCAACAACTCCAGAAAATCAACTAGAATACAAGGGAACACTACAAAATGTAGAATCACCACTACAATGCCAAAACTCACTACAAATCCACTCAACTATCATCTAACATCTCCACTAGTTGCTTTCTTTCAAGAAAGAAGTCGAGCCAAGGCTAGGACGCATTCATTCCTCGAAGCAATTCTAGCACCATTTCGGCAGCATAACAATACTAAAGACGTGAGATAACAAATGAAGACCCAAGGCTCCTTTTTATAACTTTGAGAAGACACCTCCAGAAGCTTCCAGAAGGTGCGCCCAATCCCCAAGATGCTTTTAGGGTTTGACTTGACCATTGACCAAGCATCAAGGTGGCGTCCCATTTCAAGAAAGATATAAATCATTTTTGAATAAAATAACAAGCTCTCCAAAGTTGGCGTACCTTTCTCCTTGAGCATTTTTGACCTTAGAAACATCAAATGTTTCTTAATGAAATAAGCACCCTCAAAAGTGCCTCTTTTAAAAACAACTTAAAGTTGTCTCATTAGGCCAAGGGGTCCCAATATTAAATTATAACATTTTTCTGATTAAAATTACTTCTCTCCAAAAAATGCATCAAAGGCCAAAATCAATCATACCAATTGAACTGACAGCTGAGGGAAGCCAATTGAACTGAAGCCAACCTGTCCACTGCCAAAAAATAGAATTTACTAAAAATAGTAAATTCCAGAAGATGCTCGGATTGCACTGCGAAGCTCTCTAAAAACCCAGAAACAATCCGCAAGTCAATCTCCAAATTTCGAGCAACAACAACTTCCAAAACGGGAAACCCTAATTTTACCCTCCGAGTAGCCTACGGGTCTCCGGAATAGGCCAACGGTCAACTGAATTCATCACGCTTGAGAAGGGGACATTACACCGTGCTTCATTGACTAATATTTCGAATCTCGAGAAAGCCCCTTTCTCTTTGATCTCCAATTGAACAATTATGTAAGTCCCCCTTGAGATACCAACAAATCACATCGAGCCAACTGAGACTACATCCACTGCATAAAGGAACCTTGGAGTTGAATGCATGATCTTTCTCGCAATCTTAGCATGTAGGAGATTTTGTTCAAGAAAGGATAGAGTAGCCGTTGGGAAACTTTATTCTGTGTTGGTGCAGTCATAAAACACCCATCAACATTACCCCTATTTGGACGTCGTTTCTTGCCAGCAAGTGAATGGCAGAGACTGAAAGTCAGTCATTTTGGCAAGCCTGATCATATTTGAGTAGAATGATACCTTCTGCCAGCCTCCGTTGTTGCATCTGACTGATTTTGCGAAAGCCATAACTGGGCTGACGGAAGCCTTTTGACAAATTTTTTGAATGGACAAAAAATATTCTAAGTGTTGGCAATAAAGGCGCCCTCCTTGAAAAAAGGTGCCCAAACCTTGCAAACTTAGGCAAATTTTTGTAATTTTCAACTTTTCCTTTGACTTTCTCAAATTTTCATGTTTTCGCCTCTGCTCAATCTACATTTTCCGTTGTCCAATAGATCCTCTGTGCTGGATGATGGATTCATTGAAGAGCCTGAACATACCTGAGATGATTTCCAACTTTTCCCAACCTTGAAATTGCTTTTCATTGCATTTGATTGGATCTGAATTGGGCTAAAGAGTCAAATTGTACATCTTCCGAAAAACAACAAAAAATTCTAAGGCATGAGATCTTGGGCGCCCTCCTTGAAAAAAGGCACCCAACTTCTCCAGAGATAGATTATTTTTTTAAGATTTTCAAATTTCTTCATCAACTGTTCACCACCTTTTTTGACTATGTTGACCACCTTTGCTAACTATAAATTGTGTAAGTCGTTGTGCGTGCATGATCTGCAGAAGCTGAAAAATTGGCTAAGAAATTGAAAACTAGGCGCCTCCATTGAAATAAGGCACCCTTCTTTTCTAGTGTTAGAATATTTTTATCGCTATTTTTAGATTCCCCTCCTTTGTTGACTGTTTCCTGAGCATCTTTCGTCGTTGATCGATCTGTGCAACATTTGAGAGTTTGAATCTGACACCTAACAGTTGGGCCATCCTCCATTGATGACCTCGGAGATCCTGATTTATCTTCTAAAAAAGCGAAATAGACCCACCAAAGAAAAACTAACTTTTTGACGATTCTGACTAGACCAGCCTAATCAAGACATTTTCAACCAATCAAAATCAGTTTTGTTGTACCCAAAATAATTTTTTGCTTCATTAAGGCATTTTGATTAAAATGATCTAAATCATGTAAAATTGTTGTCAAAAGTCCATTTTAGGTAAAAAAAAAAAATGGACTTTTTGTGGGTTTATGTCAAGGAAGATGCTTGCAAAATTCTAAAATTTTGAAAATTAGGGTTTCGTACCCATGTTTTTAGGAAAACCCCTAAAAACAGGACCTTTCCAAAATTAGTTGAAAATGATTTTGATAGGATAATTTGACTTCACGATCACACTCGTCAAGTCAAAATCACCAAAAAAGTTTGTTTTACTCTGGTGGGTCTACTTCATTTTTTCAAGAGAAAAGCTAGGACCTCTGCAACCATTAATGGAAGAATGGCCAGTACCAGGTGTCGAAATCTAAGCCTCAAAAGCTTCAAGGAAGAATCCATGGCGAAAGATGCCCAAAAAGATGCTCTGCGATGGAGGGGATTTTCAAAAGTGAAAAATGTTGAAAAATATTCTAAGTTTGGAGAATGCATGCCTTGCTACAAAAAGATGCTACGCACTCAATGCCTTAGCCATTTTTCAAGCACCCATACACACAGAATGGTGAAAGCAATTGCAACGGTGAACACGTTCGCGACGTCAACAACGGTGATTAACCCAATCAAGCAACACGGTGAACGCAAAGCGCAAGGAATGTTGGAAGCTTTTCAGATCACACAATCGCAATGGCGGATGCAGTCAACACATCAGCAGTGGTGACGATGCAGTCAACAAACATGTGAACGGCTGGTGTTGGTGTTTCACGCGGTCGACAGATAGTGATCATGGTCAATGCAGTCAATGACACGGTAAACGCAAAGCTCGAGAAGGATGAAAATCATCGAAAATGACTAACTCTGGAGCCCACTATACCCCTACAGGCCAGGGGCGCCCATGAATTCAAGAGGCCAACTGCAGTTGTTAACAATAGCAAAACCAGTCGTCCTCTTCAGAATTCTGCTAGCTTTATGATGCATCGTCAAGCAAGTCAATCCGATTCATCAATCACGGAAAAACGGAAGCGAAGACAAAAGATGCTCAAAGCGAGAGTCAATCATGAAAAAAGTAACCCTATACCCCAGGGGTGCCCAACAATAAGACTATCCAAATGTCAGTTTTTGAGTAAGCTTATCTTCAGGTGATTTGTCTGGCATCAGCACAACTTTACAAGGAACCTGTTTGCTAGTCTATGAGACATATCAAACGATAGCAGCTGTTGATCATACAAGCACACAAAACGGAGGGTAAATCAATAGACATCAAGGCAAAAGCGCCCCTGTTGGCCAGGGGCGCCCATCATTTGGAGCCACCTATTGTGGTTTTTAGTGACTGCTTTCTACAAGGCATCTGCTCAACATCCTTTCAGCTTCGCAATCAATCCAGTTGCAAGCTCACAGGACCTGTCAAGCATTCACAAACGAAGACCAAGTGTACAATGCTAGAAGCAAAGGAAAAATAAAGAACATGAAGAATTGGCTAAGTGTTAAGGGAAATGCACCCTCCTAGAAATAGGCGCCAAAGTTTTTGAGCAATTGGGTACAGTCTTCAAGCTCCATAACCTCTAGGAAGTCCTTTCTCTTGATCAATCTCAGCAATGACACCGTCAGCAAGTTCAACAAATAAATCAAACATTTGACAACGAATATCAAACTAGGGTTGTTCGTGAAAGATTACAAAGTGAAAATTACATCACAAAAGGTCAAAGGCGCCCCTACAGGCTAGGGGCGCCCATACTTTTGGGACCCCTAAATCAACTTTCAGAACCTGCACGACCAGACATCCTTTTCAGGAATAAACTGATTATACATCATGTTGGCGTTTTAATTCGCACCTCTGGAATGTGAATTATAAACGGACAGCTATGCACAGATAAACTGCTCTTCGAATTAGGAGGGGAAGCTCCCTCTTTGCCAATGTTGTTCAAGAAAGTAAATTAAAACTAATTTTCCTATCTTTTTGGTTTAGCTAAGAGCACAAGGTTAGAAAACTCAAGCGTCGTAGCTGAGATTTTTTGTTTTGGAATTTCAACTATGACTAGCCTACTCTAATGACGTTTCTAAATTTTCAAGTAAACGCAGAGCAAGAGAATTAGAAATGGACAAAGTTTGATTCTCTGACAAAATACTTAGATAAACTCTTCTTCCAACATACATCTACTTACTTTCAATGCAAGCTGAAATGGAGATCATATAAGCATAACACAACAAACAGAAATTTGAGACATTATATCAGGGCAAGATAGCCACAAGACTTTATTTCTCAAATCTCAAGAACAAAGATTACACAAGATACATGCACTGAAGAAGAACTTGCAGCTAAAGAGGCTTGCAAACTTGCTCTTACATAAAGTGAACAACAACTAAACAACTTGCAGGCAAAACAGGCTTAGCAATTTGTTATCACAAGTATGGTTCTAGAAAACAATGAGCAAACACTCTTATTTATAGACAAGCCAGAGGTAGGGAACCTACAATACCCTTGCTTTTACAACTCAGCTTGCCAACATGCAAGCACTTTATTTCTAAAACTAATCTTGTTCATGGCACTTCACAGGCTACTCAGTTGCTGCCCCAAATTCTAGAAACACTAGTTGATCATCAACAGTTGAGGCAGTTGGTAATATGTGCAAAGCAAACACAAGAATGGATTGAAGGATTCGTCATCAAAGGAAAAGACATCTTGGCATAGATGTTTCAGCTAAGGAATAATGCACATGACTTACGCCAAGGGATTCAAGGATTTGAGCAATCAATGGTAGAAGTGAAACTCAGGCACGAAATCATCATTGCAGATTTGGATACAACTTATGGCTCAATGGTTTCAAGAGAACACAAGAGGCAAATCCCTCCATGGAGAGAGCGTCACATCTTGAAGGTGAGAACCTATGAGAGGATATCTGAGGAGTTTATTGCATACAGACAAAGGGTAACTAAGGCTCTTTTGTTCATAAGTGAGTTTGTTGCAGAGATTCCTTCTCGGTATAGTCATGATGATGGTTCCTACGTTGGACTTGACAAAATGCAAGCCCAGTTCCAGTATATTGTTCGTGGCAGTGATTCAGCTGATATGATGGTCTTCTTCTCTTCCTTCCAAGGGAGCTCTCAAGCCAAGATGTGGTATCTCTACTAACTTCTCTAAGAGGTTCAACTGCAAATGCTTCATCTTCTTAATTCTCTAGATCAATGTGAATTGGTGTAATAAACCAGACCAATTTTTTTCCAATTCTTCAATGAACAATTCAACTCAAGCACAATAGTCACCCATTAAGGTTAGCCCAAAACCAAACTTGCTGGAAAGTAACTCTACGCCAAGAATGCACACACAATTCAAGATGAGATTGGTGTTGACTTATGGCGCCGAGGGTCATTAGAAGCAACTGAAGGAAATGCAATGCTGAAGGAAAGCTCAACACCAAGTATGTGCTCTCCAAACCCAAGGTGGGTATGGCGCGACCATATGGCAGAGGAAGAATTGAAAATGATGCAATGCTGAAAAGTAAACTCAACACCAAGCATGTGCACTCCAAACCCAAGGTGGGTAAGGTGCTACCATATGGCAGAGAATCTATTGATAACGATGCAATGCTAGAAAGTAACTCAACACCAAGGATGTGCACTCAAGACCCAAGATGGGTGAGGTGCTAACATATGGTGAAGAGGATCTAAATGCAGTACAATGAAGACTGAGCAATGGCCAGTCTTTTCCACAGCCATGGGAATATGATTTTGCAAATAAGTAAAATAGGCGGCGTGGCCAACCTCTTCCACCAAAAATGGGAATACAAAATGTAAGTTGCAGAAATATAAAGAGCTGATCAATACTATTGATTCAGCATTACAATATGAGGTATAATCTGCAAAAGCAATGAGATATAGATGTTCTATGATCACCAAATGGTTAGAGCATAATCTCCTAACAAGTACTTGACATCCAGCATATGAAATATGGCCAAAATGACTGAAATAATAGGTCTGATATAAATTTGCAGCAAACTGAAAACTCAAACCAGCGGATACAGATTTCACCTTTATGCTCGTAACTTCGCCAATACTTCTTCGAATGATGTCAAACCAAGTGCAAATGAAGCATATGAGAAGGGCGACCAAGTACAAACCAAGAAATAGCTGCAACAACAACTCTATGAATTATCTAAACACTTGCCAGGGAAGATGAAGTGGTACGGCCTCAAGAAGGGTGACTTCTGCAATATAAAATCCAAATCTGCATATTAAAATCTGAAGCTTAGCTAGAAGGGGCGCCCAAGGTAGACTTTGTGAAGAACCCTTCTGGCTCAACTTCAACCCCGATGCTTAAACTGCTTGTTTTTTTGTGTTTTGAAGGTTTTTGATTTTTTTGAGGTTTTTGCATATAAAGAACATAATGCGATTTTTGAAAGAAATACTTCTAAAAATCTTTAATAAATACAATAAGGTAAAACTGAATCATAAAGACCCCTGAATCGATTGCAAATAGATTTATTATTCTTTCTCAGTGATTACAATACTGAAACCCTAACATGCAGATAAAAAGGCAAAGCTGATTGCATTATTTAAAAACCTGATTTGTTGATTGCAGCCGCCCCAGAATGATGAAGAATTTGTACGGCCAACCTTAGGAAGACATTCTCCAGCTTCAATATTGTTGCAAACTGACCCAATGACCAAGGCGTCCTATCTGCTGCAGGCAGAAGACCAAAAATCAAGGCGTCCAAACTCACAGGAAAAGTACGGCCTTCTAATCTGATTTGTACGGCCTTCACACAGCAGCAAATAAATCCGTACTATCTTGGGAAGTGTTCCAGTAGTCTGAGAACTGATGGCAAATGAGAAATATTTCCCTCTGGAAAGGAATCAATCCAAAACACTGACTATTAAGAACTCACAGTAAGATCTGTAATAACCTCTAAATGAAGTTATTCAACTGCAGGCAATAAATCAGCTGATATCTCACAGCCTCTGAACTGCAACACTGAAGATGGTTCGTTCTCCAATGCAAAAAGATAACTGAAACCCTTGGCTCCGTTCTCTGAAGGAAGAAGTGGCTAAAATCGATTTTCATAACATAATGAATGAAGTTTTCTCAAAGAAAACTTATATCTTCTCAGTTGGGTCGATTTCCTTCAAAAAGCATCATTTAAAATCAAACTTGAATTACACTTTTAATCTTTCAATAGTTTGGACGCCCTTTTTAATTATAATCATTAATTAAAAATGGCCCCTTCTTCATGATGGTCAACCCCTTCCATAAAGTCACTTAAGTTATAATATTTAATTATATTATAACTTTATAATATAAGCTTCAATTTAATTAATATTTATTTTGGAAAATAAATATTAATCTCTCAATATAAGTCCAATCGACAAACCGTCTGAAGCTAGATGATAAGTGACTGAAACTGCATATGACCAGACCATATTGCTAAAAATAGCAGGGGTGCTCTGCTAAGTGTCTCCACTTACTAAAAATAGTAAGTCAAGCAAATGATGTTCGAACGACCCCGAACGAAAGCCAAATTGAATGATTCTGATAACTGAAGCCAAGCCAAGCCTCAACAAGACCCTCTATCCACCCTATCAGCTTACCAGGGTCACATAATAGGCTAATCTCAAGAACTGAGAGATGTCAACTGGAAGGGGACATTATAGACTTGAACAATGGGCCAATACCCAGAACCAACAAAAATTCGAGCAAGGAGCTATGATCGAAAATGTGCTTCAGCCAAGCACCACACCAGTATCACCAAAACTGATAAAAACTCTCCAAAATCAGAAAATATCAAATGAAGCCATCTTTGTGAAGCTCTATCTGCAACCTCTGAATGAAGAAGCAGTCTCAAACCAGCTAGGTACTATCTCTCAAGTACGAAACTGATATAGGCTAGGAGGTATGCATTCCTCGAAGCAAGGGTTCTAAAATAATTTCAGCAGCATTTTGTTATGATAAGCAATGGATGATAAACAAAGAGCCCAACACTCTTATTTATAGCCTTTTGTCTCCAAATTCAATTTCATTTCCCTCTCATTTGGGTGCGCAATTTGTATTTGCATTTCATTTAAATTCCAACCCTTTCCTCCTTGACTTTAGGTGTCCAGAACACGAGGAATAATAATTTATCAAAATGCAAATATTTCATAACATAGGTGTCCAAGTATATTTAAGTGAAATACTTTATAATTTGCAAATATTCCTCCAAACTAGGCATCCATTTTGCCTAAGTTAATATTTCACTTAAAACATTATAATTTTCCAAATAAAGCCTCCAAAATGTTTAATTAATAAACATTATAAAAATCACTTATCTCTCCAAAATCGTCCTCCATGCCTTAGCCAAATATTTTTTCACTTAAAACATTATTTTCATCAAATATCAAACTTGCCAAAATAATCACCTCAAATGCTGGAGACCACTGCTCAAGCTGACCTACCAGAAATAGCCGCTGCACGGAACTGCTGAACTGCTGCTAAAAATAGCACTTCCAAAAATAGAACTTACTAAAAATAGCATACTGCTAAAAATAGTAAGTTGTTCCAAACTCATTTTCTCCACATTTTCAGCAGCCATCGCAACTTACTAAAAATAGAAAGTCTGGAAAAGTTCTCTGATTCCATTGCATGTCACACCACCGCGAGGCACTTTGAAAACCTAGAAGGAATCTAGAATCCAAACTAAAAAACTCCAACATGCAAGCCTCCAAAAGCAGCTGAGAATGCAAGTCAATATCTTGTCATGCATGTTACCCCATCGCGAAGCTCTCCAAAAACCCGGAAAGCTCCACCAGACATGCATTAGGAACTCTCGCATGCAAGACCTCAAAACCTCCTTAGAAGTGGAAACCCTAATTCTACCTCTGACTAGCCTACAGGGATCCAGGAATAGGCTAACAATCACTGGAAAGTGTAGTGCTAAAAATGGGGACATTACAATTGGTGAAGACCTTGGCAATGGTGGAGAATCATGTGTTAAAGGTACATCTTCTATTTCCTTTTCAGGTATGGACTATTTTGGAGGAGCTTCTGCTTCAACTATTGGCTACTCCTGTACGACTATATTTGAGAATTCCAACCTTCTCCTTACATTCTTTGTTGATCTGCTGCCCTTTTCACCTACTTGAGACTGACTTATACCCTTCATCTTTGGTTGTGCTCTGCAAGAAGAGGGAAGTGATGACTGCATTCTTGGCGACTCTGTTGCTGGAATGGATTTTCTTCCCCTTGAGGACCACAAAAGTCTTGTTGTACTCAATGACTTGGCGTGTCCTTTCTTCCACCGAGATTTTTTCTTTGTTGGCCCAGTTGACCTATGGAAGAGGTTCTCGCTCAATTTGTTATCGAGTGTACATTGGGAGAAGTACATCTTCGTCATCATCTGAAAGTCCCTCGATATCCTTTGACAAGTGTTGTACCCAAACCAAATTTTTTGCTTCATCAAGGCATTTTGCGTTAAAAAGTCTAAACCTTGCTAAAATGTTGTAAAATACAGTTTTGGGCAATATCAAGCATGGATTTTCTGTCAATAGTTTGTCAGTCAATGTCAGTTTTATTGATCAGAACCTAAAGCAGAGACTCAAGATGGAGCTTTTCACGATGGAGGAGCATCTCACGACGGCATTTCTCATTACACATGATGATTTCAGTGATCGAAACGGTGTTTTCAATGGTCAAATCATGGAGATTTCTCAGAGGAAAAGCCCAAAAGTGCAAGTATAGCTCAGGGGCACCCAGTTTTTTGAAGGTCAAGATTCTGGTTAAAATATTCAAGCATCCAGTCAATCTCTTCAGAATCAGTCTGGCTATCCGTCGAGCTATCCAGCGAGGCGTTCCGAGAACCACAGCTCCGGCAAATCGCGACAGAAGTTAAAATCCCTAAATTTTAGGATGTGAGAATTTTGTTCTTTTCAGGAAAAAGCGCGCCTCTAGCCTGAGGGCGCCCATCTTGAAGCAGGGGTAAATCTTGATGGGCCAATGCCGGACGTTTAATTGGTTCCTAATGACTACCGCTTATCCGGATTTAGATATCGTTTATCATCCGGATTCTCGAAGTTCAAAGCGGCACAACCGGCAGATCGCGCTTTAAATGGAATTTTCAATGCTTCGAAGCCTCCGTTGTGCCTAGCAGGCATAAAGCGTGGGCGCCGGCTTAAAGGACCTCTAGATGGCAAAATTTGCGCATGTAGCCTCAATTTACATCGCGAATATTTAAGTCCAAAATTTCGCGACACACTATTCAAATTGTCGATCCGACGCTCCGTGTGGTCGCGACAGAGATTCTACGCTGACGTAATGCACGCGGAATTTGTAACAAATGATTGCATTTCTCAGCCTTGGAGTGCCACTTAGTCTTAGGCTTGTCGACGGTTCGCTTCAAGGTTTCAAGTCTTCACTTCATCATTGAAATGTAATCAATTTATCTTCCAACGAAAGCATAGCCGGCCAATCCTTCGGCATTTGGTACGCCGCGCTGGCATGCAGGTCTTTAGTGTAATATTGCAAAGTGAGGACGTCCAGAAAATGGCTAAGTCTGGGAGCGGTAATCTTAAATAAAATACGCACTGGAGTTTTTGAGGTCTTAGAAGCAGTTTTCTTGCCTCGACATCTCCAGAGACTTCTCTTGTGGGCCCTTCTGGCTGTCCGTTAAAACAGATAGTGCTTGAATCGGGTCATCCCAGCTCCAGATAACAGAGGTCAAAATAGGGTACTTGGATGAAAGTCTGACTTTCGCCAAAATGGCAAAAGTGCAACTATGAGCCAGGGGCGCTTTAAGTTTTGAGGCCCTTAACATAGCTTTCAGTTGTCGTGCATACAGTCGTTAGATGCAGAATGTCTTCAGGCATGTAGTGAGCTTCGTCTCATGTCAGCAGGGTTCACCATTCACCGTCGGCAGCCGTTTGAAGTGTCAGATGGCAGTTTAGGAAAATGGCTAAGTCTGGAACCCGTAAAGCAATTTAATCAGGGGCGCCTAATTTTTCAAGGGGTTAAACGATGGATTTTGCAGTAGTGTCTCCCAGCAGACAGTTCTTCCTTGTTCAGTAGGCTTTCTGATGAATTCTCCAGATCAGTCTCAGCATCACCCGGTCATCCGGAAATCAGTGTCGAAGTTGGCCAGTCGTGACTTTGTCGTCAGCTATAAAATAGGAAGTTAATAAAAAGTGCAATATCTTGAGCAAATGGACGCCTATGAGCTCAAAAGATGACTTTTCGGAATCGGTGAAGTCCAACGGTGAAGACTAAAGCTTCATTCAATTGTCAACTGGAGTTTCAAATATTTTGCATATTTTAGCATTGAGTGGCGATTTCTATTTTTGGCGCCTTTGCTATTTGCATGATAAATATTTTATTATTTATTTTAATCCAAACTTCCAGTCAGTGGCAGTTCAACTGAAATGGGCCAATCAGAGATCTTCTATTCTTGTCAGGGTTTTGAAGTATTGCAGTTGCTCAATTGGTGCGAATTTCATCTTCTTTAAGCATGGCGCCATCATTTGTAATTCACAGAGCTTTCAATAGAAATTCGTATTTCTCAAGAGAAAATCCAATCTTAAGAGAAGTTCGTATTTTTCAAAGAGAGATTCATATCTTCAAAGGGAAATCGAATTTTATATATTTTCAAAGCAAATTTAAAGCAAAATTCGTTTTTCTTCAAGGCAAAGGCGTATTTTCAAGCAAAATACGTTTTTCTTCATTCAAAAGGCGTATTTTCAAGGGAGATTCATATTTCTCAAACAAAGGCAGATTTCTCATCCATTTCCAAAGGCGATTTCCTCAAGCAATTCTTTTTGCAGGTTAAAGTTCACAGTTCTCAGCAATTTGAAGAATTCAAGGGCGATTTTCACAAAAGAAGAGCATAATAAAAAAAACGTCTTTTTCCTCCTTGATTCTCATTTTTCTCTCAAATTTCAATTCGCATGTTCCTGAAATTGGCAAATTCGACAAGTTCAAACATCTGGATCATTTTCATATAATTTCCTCGAGTTAAATTTGTGCGCTTGATTTTTCATGAATTTTTAACTTCAGAACGTTCGTTCTTGAGTTACTAATTTTCTCAAGTGAAAAATCTCTGTACGATCAAGTAGAAGTTAAATTTTCGCAAATCTGACATTCTGGGTTGTCTTAGAATCCTTTTCCGACAAAACCTTATATTCCTGATTTTTCATCGAAAATAATTCCTTCGAAAGGCTATTTTAACTCGCTGGCTATTTTAGTTTCCGTAGAATTTATTTTGTTAATAGTCAAGTTCACAAATACCAGCGAAGCTTTTCAGAGTACAGTACACACAGATTGAATTCAAGACCAAATCGGTCTTAATTCATGATTTCGTTAGAAAAGCTGAGACCGATTTGTATCGAGCTGTAGAGGAGATGTTGGAGCCGCCAAAGTTACCAGTCAGTGAAATGCTAGGTTGAGTGTGCAAAGATTGCCAAGATTGCTCAAGTTGCTAACATTCAGATATTGACGCAGTTAACAATCTCGTTGAGGGATTGGTTGCTCGAGATCGCGACCAGTAGACTTCAGTTTCCACCTCTCAGGATAGACATTACACACAGGAGTTAACTTGATGTTACCCTTTCAAGTTAACTGGCTGTCCCACCTCATGCATATCTATTCTGAGATTCATCTTGTTTACTTGGAGTTTCATTTAGGGTTTTCCGTTAACTGATGGTAGCCTCCAAAGGACCCCAGCCAATAAGGACGCAGGCATGTTCACAAATTGTCCACGGGATTAGATGTTTCCACTGAAGTTCCAGGTAGCCTGATCTTATGAAGCCGTACTTGAATAGGCCATGATGACTCTGTGCATGCATTGCAAGAATTGTAGATGACTCAAGGTGATTTTAGGTTCCCTACACCTTGATGTATATAAATAAGAGCCGCTTGCTCATTTGTAATTAACTTTTGCTTCAGATAAAACATATGTCAGGCCTACCTTGTCCCCTCAATATTGCTCTTTGAGATTTGTCTTGTGCTCATTAATTCATTACCATTAATTGTTATGCCATTATAGGGTTTCAAGAGATTGTAATGGTGAATTCTTCGCTTTTGTGCATATTTTACCATTGAGGTCAATCAAGAAAGCCATAGGGTTTCGGTAAAATTGAGATGATAAATCTTTTTTGTGTTAATTTACCATTGTGATCAATCGTTATGCCACATAGGGTTTCGAGAAATTGCAGTGATAAATCTGTTCTGTGAATCTTTATCATTATAATTGAAAGTTATGCCACATAGGGTTTCGTGAGATTGTGGTGATAAAGGCTGTTTGTGAAGACTTTACTTTTTCAATCGAGTGTTATGCCACATAGGGTTCCATAAAATTGTCTTGGTAAAGTCTTAAATCTGTTTTGTGCCCAATAAGCTGGTTTAAATTGAGATGATAGTTGCGCCACCTTGCCCTCAAGTAGAGAATTTAAACCCGTTTATCGTCAGTTAGTCAAACCCTGCTCCATTTCCTCATGCTCTGTTTTCTTGAGGAAACTGGATAGATTTAAAGTAGTTAGCTTAGTTGTAGTTAATCATCTGCGAAACCAGAAAATCCTTAGCTGCAACGTTCTTGGTTTTCTTAACCTTGTGCCTCTTCCAGCTGAGAACAAAAAGAGAGGACTTAGATTACTTTTCTTTTCATGCATTCCAGCACAACGAGGGAGCTTCCCCTCCTAATTTGAAGAGCACTCATTGCGTAGTGTACATAGCTGTCCGTACAAACCTGCACTCCAGAGGTGTTAGATTTTACGCCAACAACAAGCAATCTTTCATTTGATGGAGAGTGAGTCTATTGTAACTACGCCTCCATACCTCAAACTCATCTCTGTAGTTGGCCCAAAAATCTTCAAGTGCGGGCACATGAGCATAGTTCTTCTCAAGTCGGGATGCGAAAACACCGTGAGGGTCATATGATCGTCTCTCGCTGTATGGCTTGAGACCAAGTTTAGCCAACTCATCACCCATGTACTTGGCATTTGCTGTCGATCTGCATGTGTAAATTCCCAATCCAAATGGAAAACTGAAGACGGGCTTCTTTCTATTCCGCAAAACAATGTGGACATCATATGCTTTCCTTAGGAATTCCATGAAAACAACTTCATCTAATGGGTACCTCGAAAACATGAGTGGAGCACTAGAGAAACTGTAGACTCTGATGTGGGTGAAGGTAGGAAACTGAATAAACCAATCTGCTCACTTTGCCATTGTTTCCCTGGCAGTTGATGAAATGTGTACGTGCAACTCATTATCCAGGTCTCGCACTGTATACATCATGAAAGCCTCGTTTACCCTTTTGTAATGGTGTGATGACTATATGAATTCCAACTGAGGGTAGTAATTGTAGACATGTTGTACATTCAGAGACCCCATAGTATTCAACCCTCTGAATTTTCCTTGGAAGGCCACTAGGTAGACAAGGTAGGAGGCCATCTGGAACTCGTGAATTTGGAAGTATTCAGTTATTTGTTGATGGAGGCTATCACTGATTAAGGTTGACCAATCATAGAATTTTGTCTTCTTAATGATATGAGGTATAACATAGAACATCCAGGGCTGGAACTTTGTAGCATCCTCTTGACTAGTGATCCGGTTGAGCAAGGTGATCATTATAGCAATTTCATCTTTGAATTCCCCTCGCCCAATTTTCTTTGGCAGAGTCTCATATTTTTCTTTCATCCACTTCCGTGCAATCTTCTTGCTGTATTTCTCCTTATGCATGTCCCATATTCTTTCACATTCTTCCTTGAAGATAGTCACACTTTCCAGCCAAGCTGGTTTTGAGAAGCATTTTTCAATCATGTCTGGTTTCAGGCTGCAAATCACTCTACCATCTACCGACTAAAACTCCCGAGTCGCCGGATTGTAATGCTTGATGCAAGCAATTACAAACTACAAACTCTGTACTAAAATAGGAATGGATGCTGCTGCAAGTAGTTTGGAGTGACCAAGGTGCCTGACTGCAATGTTGCCTGCATTTTCCAATGCTTGCAAGTTGAATACTGGTTTGATATGATGGAAGTCAGTCTCAGTTGTTTTGATGAAGTCATGATATAGTGTCGATTTGGTCTTGAACTCGAGCGGAGTGTACTCCATACTCAAAACCGTGAAGATTGACTATAAACTTGCCTATATTCAGACAAGTTTTGCAAAACTTTCTAAATTTAGCTTCCTAGTTTTTCTTCTTCAAATGGACGAATATTTTCAAAAAAAATCTGAGATACGGGTTTTGTTCAAAATTTTGTTACAAGAACATCCAGATCACCCGTTTTTGAAAATTTTGAGTGTAGACTAAGAAAGCAGCAAACCCTAATTTCTTCAGATTTTCTTGAAAAAAGTTGCCACCTGGGTTTTGTTGAAAAGCACATTTTGGATGAACCCAATTGATCAGATGTTGAGAATACTGAAGGCTGATTGAAAAAGCAGCAAACCCTAGAATCTGAAATTTTTCATGAAAAAGCAATGATCTAGGTTTTGTTCAAAAGTATGTTCTAGAAGGATCCAGATGATCAAATCTTGAAAATTTTGATGATTCCTTGGACATGCATGAAAAAAGCAGCTGCTGCAACTTGAAGAAATTCTTCAAAATTGTTTAGAATCATGAGTTGAGATGACCCAAATCGTTGAAAATTGAAAACATTAACCTCATTCTTCAAAGAATTGATGTTCTAGATGAAAAAAGCATGAAAAAGCGAGCTCCTTTGTTTGCTGGTCTGAAATTTATGAAGAACTTTGAAAAATCAACAAGCTTTGGCTCTCGAATCCTGAAAAGAAAAATTCTTTATGTTTGCTCTTCTCTCCCTTGGACGCCACCTGCAAAAATTATGTAGAAATGGAAGGCAAAGTCATCTTAAAAAAGTTTTAGGCTTGAGAAAATCTGCTTTCTTTTGCTTTAAACCCTTCAAACCCTATCCTGAGCTTGTGCATTGAACAAGACATTTTTCTTCTTCATGAAATTTTGAAATTTTGAAAAATTTGGCTAAGGCATGGCTTCTTGGCGTCCTTCTTGGCTGGAGGCGCCTATCTTCCTCAGACTTAGTCATTTTCTTGACAATTTCAACATTTCCTTGACTTTGAAACCCATTTTGAATTTGATTTTCGGCCTCTAGATTGATTGTACGGATGAGCTGAATGGTTCATCACGGAGCTTGATCAAATTTGGCGAGATTGTTCTGGAGGAAACTTTGGCTAACAACTTCATTTTGACCTTCAAAATCATGGGCGCGCATCTCCTTCTAAGGTGCCCAACTTTCCCAGTGCTAGCCATTTTCAAGTTCTCCAAGTTTTGCTTGTTTCCCTTTGATCTTCTAATGAATTCTTGATTCCAAGAGCTAGATTGATCCAATCGTCTAACTGTTGGATTCACTGGATAGCCTGACTGATTTTGAAGGCGATCTACTAGGAGCTACATCTCCTAAAAGTTGAATTTCGGGGCTCAAAAGCTTGGGCGCCCCTGGCTAGCTGGGGCGCCCAACTCCTCCAGAGTTAGTTTATTTTTTGTGTTTTTTACCTTGCTTTTGATGTCATTTTGCTCATTTTTTCCCTCTATTTTGCCTTCGATATCTGATGACTGCCAACTCCGACGAACGTGCTGATGGTTTTATTGGAGAGCTGCTCCAAAACTGAAGAATCATGCTAGAGGCTTCATCTGCAAATTCATCCATTTAGGCCCTCAAAAGTTTGGGCGCCTATCTCCTTCTGGGGCGCCCAACTCCTCCAGACTTAACCATTTTTGCAAGATTTTCATTCTTCAAAGTTGAACCTTCATTTTATACCTTCAACTTGGTCTGGATTTGCTGGTGATTGACAAGTTTGATGATCTGACGAAGACATCAACTGTGAAGCCGACATAATCCTGAAGAGATTGAGCACATTTGCAAACCCTAATTGTTGGATTAGGTCGTCCAAAAGGCTGGGCGCCCCTGGCCACCTGGGGTGCCCAGAGTTCCCAAACTTAGAATATTTTTTGTTATTTTCATGGTTTGCATTCTGTCTCTTGGTTGTGACCTCTCTATTTGACCTCAAATTCTAGATGACTGGTTGATCTGATGACTACACTGCCGGACTCACTACAAAGCTGAGAAGAATCTAAGCAACATTGTCTGGGAGCACAAACTCTAATTTCACCATTTGATGCCTTGAAGAGTTGGGTGCCTATCTCCTTCTAGTGCGCCCATGGCTGGCAAAGTCTTTTTATTCTGCAAATTTCAACTTCTTCCTTCGTTTGACATGCAAATCTCTGCAAATTTCAACTTCTTCCTTCTTTATTCTACAAAGATCATCAATATTGAAAAGATTAATAAATTTCTTCTTAGAAATCTGTCTCTTCTTCAAAGGTGTAATGTCCCCTTCTCAAGCCTGACATTTCCAATGACCGTTGGCCTTTCTTTGGGAACCCGAAGGCTAGACGGAAGTTAAAATTAGGGTTTCCTAATTTTGAGGAGATCATTGCTCAGAGATGGTGGATTGAGTGGCGGATTCCTTCTGGGTTTTCAGAGGACTTCGCAGTGGTATGTTCATCTCAGCATTCAGAGCACTTTTTGGAATTTACTATTTTTAGTAAATTCTATTTTTGGCAGTTCTCCAGATGAGTTCAGCTCGGTTGACTTACTGCTTCAGTTGGTCAAATGTCTGATTCAGTAGTGGCTTCAGGGCATCTTCGGAGGGATAAGATAAGTCATTTAATTAAAAGGTCACGTTTAAATGTTATAATTTAACATTGACCATGGGCCTAGATTAATGACTTAAAGATGTTTTAAAGGGGGGGTTTTTTGAGGGTGGCACTTCATTAAAAGATTATTTTAATTATTGTCAAAAGTCAAGCAAGCTTATGTTGGGCGCACTTTTCAAAGCTTGGCATTTAATTAAAATATCATGTATTAAACATTGAAGGAGAAAGTACGCCCTCTTGAGGAGATTAGGGTTTTGACTTGAAAGTGACTTTAGGGTTACGAGAAGTCAAATGGAAAAATTATAAAAGGAAGGAGTTGAGCATCATTTCTTTATCTTTGGACGAATATACTGTTATGCTGCCGGATTGGCTCTGGAATCGCTTCGAGGAATGAAGGCCTCCTAGCTCGGCATCGCTTCGTGTTTGCAAGACAACATCAAGTGGTGATTCTTAGTCTAGTTTGTGAGTTTTGAATATTGTGCATTGTAATCAGCCTTTAGAATCTTTATATTTCTGTTTCTGCATTTTGTCAAGTTCTGGAAAATTGCATTGTTAGACAGCAGATTTGAGTTTTTATTCATATCTTCAAAAAGACAAAAAATAGTGTTCTAGGTATCATTCATTTCTTTGTGTTAGACCTAGGCGCCTCTTTTCCCAAGTGTGTGGATTTTTTAGTAAAAGCATTAATTTTTAAAAGGAAGTCGACTGGCTCAGCAAGGCCGTACCATGTACTTGCATTGAAAATTGTGCATGATTCATTTAAGACATTTCGAGTCTGTTTCAAGTTGTTAGTTGGAGCGCCATCTTGTTAGGATTGTTGTGTAGCTAGAATCTTGTCAATTGAGCAATTTACTAGGGAGTTATGAGCATTTGACTATGTCTATGGACTGTTATTAATTCTGTCAATAAGCAGATTTGTAACAGGAAACAGAAACAGCATCTTGGTCCTTGAAACATCTCCATTGTGGTATTCATTTCTAAGATACCAGTAATTCTCTATGATGTAATATTGATCCATTGATGTCACAATGAAGTTGGCAGGCGTAGACCTCTTATTCTTGTAATCTGTCAGTAGTACTGGCAGTCTTTTATTATTGCTCTAATCTGGTTGTGTTCTCATTTTCATTCAAAGTTATTGTAATAGTTAAATCTCCGCCCTATGGTCGCTACTATCCCATTCCGGGTTAGCAAGCACATTCTGGGTGTTGAGTAGTCCATTTCTCAGCATTTATCTTTCAAGCATTGTTTTGTATTCACTCCGTCATATGGTCGCCCCTCACTCCGCTTTGGATTGGGTAGCACATACTTGGCGTCGAGTTCCTTTTCCAGCATAAGCAGTTTATTTTAGATCCTCTGACCAATGCTCGCCATCATCGGCGCCATTCTGGTTAGAGTTGCTTTCTTGCACGTTTTGGTTTCTTTCTCTAACCTTAACGGGTGCACTGCTTTGTAATCTGTTATTTGAAAACGAAAAAAATTTTTGGCTCGGAATATTTCAAAAGGTAATTCGAAGGATAGGTCAAATGCCTTCCAACTATTCTTTTTATTTCAGTTGTCTCATATTTGAAACGGGCTTTTCCTCTGCACTTTGTTCTTGTATTATCTGAGATGTACTTACATGCTTTTCTTCTTAACCCCGAACCTGATCATTGTCTGAAATTCATCTAGCTAATCCCAGCCAAAAGTTGTAGCCATACGTTGAATAAAATCTATATCTAGGTTTTGTTGACTCATTTGGTAATTTTCCTTAAGATTTTAATTGGTCTAGATATGCCAAATTCTTTTTCCCTGAATTAGAAGTTGAACATGTGTATATCTTTGTTCAATCGAGACTTCTTGGGAATATATATAAATGAGAGTCTTGAAATCCTCATTGGGGTATCAATAACTCTTTTCTCATATAAACTTTATGGTTATGACATAACCTGAAACTAAGAGGAAATGACCAATAAACCAGTCATTGTAATTTTAACTTGAGACCAAAATATGAAGTTGAATGATAAGGTTTGAAAGACCACTTAATTGAATATGTCATTCGGTACATAAGTGTTGTATGAAAACAACCTTTGTTAGAGAAGGAAGTTAGTCTTTAAAGAAGTGATAGATGTTGATGCTGAATCTCTCTCTCTCTCTCTCTCATTCTATGAATACATAAGACATCAACTTAACCTTAAAATAAGAGAAAAGATTTTGAATCTGGGTTCAATTTGAACCATTTGAAAATCATCTAAAGAACTTGATATATCTGGTTGAACCGAATTTTCTCCTCTCTAATAAGATGATGGTTTAGTGCACTTTCTCGCTCACCGAGTCTATTAAGGGATATATAAGTGAGACTTGAAATTCTCTTTGTCGAATGAATTTCTTTTAATATGCATGGAACGATGAAGGTTAAGATATGACCCTGAATTGAGTGGAATGATAATCAAACCTGACATTGTAATACTAAACTCTAAATCCTTATTGTCGTATAAGTCTCCTTCATCTCTCCTCATGAATTTGAGAATAGCAGTTTATCATTACTTGGCTGGGATAAGTTATGAGTTGAGTATCCTTCTTTGTATGAGCATTAAGAAATCAGCTACCTTTAAATATGAAGAAAGGTTATTGGAATCATGAAAATATAATTTAAATCTTGAAACAAGCATTATCATGTCAAGCAAGGGTGAGAGTGTTGATGGCATAGGGGTGCCAGTAATAATGGCACAGGAGTGCCAGTAATATCGGCACAGGAGTGCCAGAAATATTAAAAAATCCTTGGCCAAGGTATGATGCCAGTTAGGCATTGGTCAGCTATCATGAACTAGATATACTTCTAGTTAGAATGATCATTCTGGTTAGGAGGTACCTACAGAGAAGGGATCGACCAACGGTATAGGTTCATGACACCAAGCTCAGAAGGGCATGATGATAATTGATCCATGTTGATTACCCTCGTGAAGGGTCGGGTTCTTCAGTTGAAGAAACTCGGGGGACCAATAGGTCTTGGTTGGGCGGAAAAGCCCTTGATGATGTTTCTCTTTCTCTCAATGATAAAGTTGTTCAAGCAATTCAGCATGACGATGATGTCTAATTGTAATTCCAGGTGCATGCATTCGTCAACTTAAGATTGCTGTTAATGCTGCAATAAATGTTATTTCTTTAAGTTAATTGTTTGTATGTAAAAGACTACAATTGATTAGTTAGACAGTTATTTGATTCATTCAGCTGAAACGAAGATTTGAAAGTAGTTAATGAATATAAAGAAGTTATTTCTTTCCTTCTGTTCATTAATCAGTTAAATGGGAACCTGTTGTGACCTTTTCACACATCGCCCCATTCAAGATGGGGACCCCTAATTTTTTTGCTCCATTCTGGTCTTTTGGCTTGGGTTTTTGTCTCTCTCTCTCTCTCTTCGTCTCTTTTCTATCTGCCTTTCCGGGGATTTCTCTGCCGTTGAGCTTAAAACATGAAATTTTGGCCAAGTCTAAAAATTAGGGTTTCATCTTTCCTGGTCAGTCCGAGGTCGAATGAAGTGAATAAATTGAAAACAGAGCTTAAAATTGTTGTTAGCGTGCTTCCAGCAAGCCTCCACCAAAATTTCATCAAATTCTGGCTACTTACTATTTTTAGTAAGTGTGCAATTACGGGCAATCTGTCAACATTTTTGAGAATCCGACAGTCACACCACATTCAGAGCACTCAAGTTACTCGCGTGCAAAATTTGAGCTGAAACGGACCACTTTCTATTTTTAGCAATCCAGCTTCCGGGACAAATTTCAGGGCCTAGATGCAGAGTTTTTCTTTGCATGTCTGGATATTCCTTCTGGGTTTTTCGAGACCTTTGCAACAGTATAACATGCAAAAAATGAGGCGACAACTTTCAGCGTCCAGCCTTCTGAGGCTATTTTTAGGGTTTGCATGTCAGGGTTTTCTTTGCATGTTGGCATATTCCTTATGGGTTTTTCGAGAGCTACACAGTGATGTGACATGCAAATGGAGATGGTCACTCAGTAAGGAACTTACTATTTTTAGCAGGTGCGTCCCGACAACCGCTTCCCAACACTTCAGAATCATGAGCTGATCGCAATGCAACAGAAACAAAGACAAACAGAGATCATTTGATATGCATGCAGAGCAAATTAGGGTTTTCAGCTTTGGGACCCGCAAAGAAGGGCAAAAAGTCAGAATTTTCGAAAACCGGTGTAAACCACCGCGATCAGCATCCTTCAGGCTATCTGCTGGTAAAATTTGAAGACAAACGGAGCACTTACTATTTATAGTAAGTCATTTTGGAAACAGGCTAAAAATAGCAAATCAGTTGCATGCATCGATGCCAATAGGCAGGTCACGTGGTGAGGAGCACGTCATTCAAATTTCAAGTCAATCGGAGCTGTGGAGGTATCAGAAGCGAGCAGTTACTATTTATAGCAAATCACCTTCAGAAATGGGCTAAAAATAGAAGGCCGACCAAAAATAGCAGTGTCAACAGGGTAACAAGGTCATGAGGATGCAGTGTTTGAAATTTCAAATCATTCTGAGCTTCAGAGATGCAAAAATCAGAAGGCTTCCTATAAATAGCAGGGCATGAAAGCTGGCGAAAACGAGGAAAAATTGATTAAGTCTGGAACTTCAT
Organism: Sequoia sempervirens; assembly: GCA_007258455.2. NCBI lineage: Eukaryota > Viridiplantae > Streptophyta > Pinopsida > Cupressales > Cupressaceae > Sequoia > Sequoia sempervirens. The sequence goes on along the minus strand of VDFB02164809.1, from coordinate 7,878 downwards.
CCTGCAGCCATGGCAAAATGAGCCCAAGTTGATGAAGATGTGATGATAAAATTTCTAAGTATGAAGGCTCGTCCTCCTGCCTAGGAAAAATGCGCCCAACTCAAGTTGAAAGCATAAAAAATTCTAAGTATGAGACTTCGTCCACCTCCTAGGCCAAAATGCGCCCATGCTTGGAAAGTCAAAGAAAGTCAACAATTTTCACCCTGTAGCTATGCCAAAATGCGCCCACCTTGAGAGCTGATAGCAAGAAAATTGGCTAAGTGTAGAACTCGTCCTCCACCACCCTCCAAATGCGCCCATCCTGCACATAGGTGGAAATGCGCCCAAAATGAAAGAAAGTCAAATGAGTCAAAGTTTTTCATCCCTCCCCCTATGCAAAATGCGCCCAAAAGAGGGCATGTAAGGACAAAAAAGGAGAAGTTGAAAGGTCACAAAAGGGCGTGGTTACAAGTTTCATCCTCCTCTACATGAAAAATGCGCCCATGCAACAAAAGGTCAAAGGAGTCAAAGGAATTCATCCTCCTCACCCATCTAAATGCGCCCAAAATGAAAGCAAGTCAACAAGTCAACAGTTTTCATACTTCACCTATGTGGAAATGCGCCCAAATGAGGTCAAGTAAAGACAAAAACGGAGAAGTTGAAGAGTCATCCTCCATGCAAGCCAAAATGCACCCAAGTTGAAGGTGGTAAAAGTGAATGTAAGGTGGTGAATGAGGTAAAAGGTGAAGAAAATACTCCAAGGCGTGGTTAAAGCAAGGTAAGTGCTAGGCGTGGTTGTTATTCACCTTCAAGTCCTATATGCGCCCAAGGTGGTAAGTGTTATAAGGTGTTAGAAAATATTGCCAAAGGTGAAATAAAATGCTAGGCATGGTTTTAATTTTCTTCAAGTATGCTATGCGCCTAGGGTGGTGAACCAAAATATAAGATGATGTGATGAATATTGCTAAGGCGTTGGAGCTTCAAGTGGAAATATTTTTTTTCAAGTGTGGAATAAAGTGCAAGGTGGTGAGAACAAAATTGCTAAGCGTTGGAATTGCAAAATAATGAATTTTTCCTAAGGCATTGAAGATGTTGGAAGTTAAATATGATGCACTTGCAGGAAGATCTTCTAAGTGAAGTAAATTTTTCTCATAGGCAAAGTGATCAAAGCTAAAAATTTCCAAGGCAAAATTTTTCTGAGGAGAAATTTTCAAAGTGATTTAAAAATTTTTCTAAGGCAAAGTATTTTCTTCCTTAGAAAATACGCCTAGAACTCAAGATGGTGAATTTTCCTGAAGCACGAGCAATTTTCTAGTGACAGAGCCAGAATGATGACAATGCGGGATGAATTTAAAAATCTTCCAAGCCTGAGCAACACAGGATGATCACAGATGAAGAACGGATTTAAATTGGTGGAATAATATTTTTCTAAGGTTTAAAAATTTAAAAATTTAAATGAACCCGTTCGTTGTGTACCCATGGATTCATCGCGTTTCGGATAAAATTTTCTTCTGGGTACTGAACATTTGTGATGATAGATGGATTTCTATATCTCCCGCACTTCGCCAAGACCTTCAGCATGAAGAATTTAATCGGTGCTCGAATTGTGAATTTTCCTAAGGGAAAATTTTAAAATTTTCTAATGCAAAGTGAATAAAATGTGTTTTCAAGATAATTTTCTCCAGACAACGAATTTGAAGTGAGTTGCCTAGATGATTTCGATCGAATTCTTCACGGTTGAATTTTCCAGAGCGTCAGAGATGATTAAAATTTAAATTTGCAAGACAGAGTTTCGGCTGGGGAATTAAATGGATTAGAAGATGAAATTTAATTAAACATTTTCGAAAGTAAATTAAGATGCCAGTCAAAGTTGAACTTCTAGAAAGTTGAGATTCTCAGACAAGTGTCAAAAATACCAGAGAGGGAAAATTAGAATTCTTGAAGTGGAATAGTGGAAATTTAATGCACTGGCTATAATTGGCTCTTTCTAGAATTTGATTTTGGCTATAAAATTGAGAAGTTTTTCACTTCTTTTTCACAGCTGAAGGAGTTCAATTTGCTCTGAGTTAGACATTGCAGTGAGTTGCTGAAGACTAAAGTGCTGAAGAAGTTCGAATTTGTTTTTGTAGCTGCAATTGTTGAAGAAGCTCGAAATTTTACTTGCTGAAGGTTGCTGGGTGAAAGGCGTTGGAAGTTTCTGTGACTGAAATTCGAATTTGCTGAAGGTTGATTGAAGAAATTTCGACTTAAAGAGAGATATTGCTGAAGCTTGAAGAAGATCATATTGCTGGAGCTGAGGACGCCTTGAAGTAAGAAGAGTATATTGAGGTGCGAACTTGCTGATTTGAAATTGAAGAGGTGTGAATTCAAAGAGCGAAGTTATTGAAGTTAGTGAAGTGCAAACTTGCTGATTTGAAGAAGCACGAATTTACAATTGCTGATTGAAGTTGCTAAGTTGCTGAAGTTAAAGTTTACTTAGAAATCTTTTCTAAGTATTGAAGTTCAAAATCTGTTGAAGAAAAGAAACTGAGGTTTGTGAATAAGAAATGTTATTGCAACTTCTCAAGTTCTTGAAGTCGACTGCAGCCCCTACACAAAGTTTTATTTATTTTATAAATTAATTTGCTGATGAATGTTTGTTGTGTTGCAGATGGCTGAGGCAAGGGCGACTGGCAAAGACAACAATGGTGCATCCAGGCAAGCAGTCATAAAGAAGCTGAGCAAGACATTTATGCCAGAGTCAAAATTCATTTCAAAGTTGGGCAAGCTGACAGATACCAACTTGGGCTCCATCAACCTTGAAATTTTCAAGAACAGAATGCTGGGGATTGGTAGTCATCGACCTTCAAACACTTCGCACAACATCGTTCGAAGTGGGTTATATGTAGCTGCTGGTTTCCCACCAGCCATTCAGTGTTCGGAGCTGATGATGGAATGCGCCAATTGCTATGAGAAGGATCACAGATCGATCATGTCACCAAATGGACAAGTGCTCGCCAATCTCACTCCTGCTGCCATTGGTGAGGCCTTTGGAATTCCAGTGCACAGGAATATGGTTTACAAGTCCAGAGAACGAGCTGAGCGAATGTATGCTTCTGCATACGAGAGATGCACGGAGACGATCAATACTCACTGGATGAGCAATCCCAAGCTTTCTCGTACGAAGCTGCCAAGACAAATCATAGCAGATGACTTGAAGCAGGAGTATTGTGACCTCATTATGATGCTGAGCAGAGTTGGAGGCTGCCCACAATCATTTATTTTCGAGCCCTGGATGTTCTATTACATCAACCTCGTGCTGGAAGGGAAAGACTACGTCAATTGGGCCGAGATGATCAGTGACAATTTGCATGAGCAGCTCCTGGGCCTGAGAAGGACGAAGACATTTTATATGAGCTCTTACATCATCTACATGCTGGCTCGTATGACGAGGTATCAGGGAATTTCTTACAAGGAACCTGTCAGTTGTGGCTCTCACCAGTTTAAAATACATGAGGCTTGTTCGCAGTTGCACCTGGCAAGTACCACTCATTACAAGCGTGTCAATGACGCCTTCACCATGCATATCACGAGATTGCTTCAGGAGCGGATGCATCACAGAATCTCGAGGGAGGCCCAAGAATTGATTGAAAGGTATTGGTGCTGGTTTATATAGTTTCCGAAGTTTTCTTACATAAGGCTGCAAGGTTTTTCATCGTACCCATATAGGCTGCCTAAGTACCCAACCGATAGAATTTTAGTGCTAGAGATATCTAGGCAATTGGTTGCCTACGATAAAATTCAAAAGAAGAAGAAGGGAGGTGTTGACTTCCCAATTGTCATGGGCAATTCAGATGAAGTGTGTCCTTCATTACAGGCAGCCAGAGAAGCCGAGAGTGAGCTTCAATTTTATCACTTTTCATATCACACCAGCCGACAGCACTGTGATCCACATAATAACATCAAATGGGTACTGTCAGAAGAGTTTAAACACAAGGCAAATATTGAGGATTATTGGGCTGATGCATCAGATGAGATTGAAGTCAGGAAAAGAATGTTCTCTCGGTTGCCGATTAACATGATCAGAGAGTGTGAAGTTGTTCCGGTTCCAGACCAGGTGAATGAGGATATGGACGTTGTCCATCCAGATTATGCAGCAGTAAGAGATACTCCACTTCCGCTCCCGGATTGGTCGTAACTAGAGGTTGCTGACTTGACACACTTTCATTTCTCGTCCTCGACATTTACCGCAGCATGGATTGATGCGGTGAGCAAGTTGAAGAGTAGGTCAAATTTGCTTTGACTTTACAATTTGATGGGAGATCAATGGAAACCCACCACCACCAACAACGAAGAAACAACATCAGCGTTTTAGGTCCGTAGTCCGTATGAGCAGCCGGCTTCTGCATTTATTCGGGCCTGAAAGCCCACGAAGTTGCGCTTGAATCACTCCACGCCATTGAGACACGCTTCCGCATATAGGAGGTTTCTTTATTTGCTGATCGAGGAATGCATTGAATCAAAAGTAAGCAAGACAGAGAATAATCACACCACGGAGAATCGCTTACCGAGTGTCAACGCACTGCTAGAGTTGATCGTAAAGAAGATGATGAGGGGACTACTAATGACCCCTCGCCAGCAAAGAGTTAGAGGCGCTTTGGAGTGCAGAATGATGATGATATAGTTTCAGGAGACACTTAGCCACTTGAGGATGATGAGCCTCACCAGAATGATATAGAGGTTGAACAAGTTCGAGAAGTAGAGGCACAAGAACAGCAGCCATTTGATATAAAGTATACAGTACCTGATTGGCTCAGGGATAGGATGAGGAGAAGCCCCAGCTGGTGAAGTGGTTTTGATCCAGCAGCTGGAAATGGAAGAGTTCTGAACAGATCGCACCTCCAATGCCAGTTAAGAGAAAGCACGGAAGCCGAAGATATCAACTCCATGAGTGATGGTTCCCATACCCCTTCACGCAGCCATGCCACGCATTGACAGACCGCATTTGTGCCGCCGCAGAACCATGGTCACAAACTTTGGAGTTAGGACGCCCACCGTGCACAAGCAGAGGAGTGTGATAACTCCCACCTCAAGGACAAATTATTCTAAGAAGGAAGGAAAATACAAGAGCTGAAAACAAGAGCATAAGGCCTTGATTGATATGTGCAAAGAATTAAGTTCCCATTCTTCGTATGTGAGATTCCAAGTTGATTGAACTTCCAAACAGATACCTAGAGAGTCCATCAGTGGCTTGTTGGAGTTAGGGAAGATGGCACAGGAGGCAGACAAGTGGGTCACGGGAGTTCGTACTAAGACAGAAAAGTTTATGGAGGACCTTGCTTTTTCTTTTCAGCAGGCTTATAGTATTTTGGCACGGATGGAGGCAGTTGATCAGGCTTGGGGAGATGCTTCTGTTTATCAGAGCAAGGTAATTCAGCGTCTTGAGGCTTTGAGGCGTGTTCCTTTGCGGTTGCTGATTGATGGAGGAGTCATTCAGGAGAATGATAGGTATGACTTTTCTAGATGGTATTCTTCAGCAATCACGGGACATGGTTTCTTCGACACAGCACAGGCGGATTCAACCAGGGTACGGAAGGCTATGGTCAATATTATTGATGGAGTTCAGAATACTTTTGAGGCCATATTTGCTAGGCGGTTGAATCCAGATGAGGTAAATGTTGATAATTTGAGGGGTAGGCTGGTGCCTTTCTTTTCAGAGGTAAAGACCTTCGTGCAAGATGATTTCAAGAACACTTCTACTTTCTCCACCTTGATCCAGAGCACGCAGGATTCTTTAGTTGCTTGGAGAAAATCTTGTGCAAGGCATGAGCAGTCTGTTACAGTATTGGAGTTTCAGTTAGATTGCATTCCACCTATTTCAGTTCAGGAGGTTGAGGCTGTACTTGGCAGATTCGTTGAGTTTGCAGCCAAAGAGAAGGAGAATGGGAATGCACTTCTAGATGATGATCTTCTAGAAGACTAATTGTGGGCATTAATTGCCTTTACTATTTTGGGAGTGAGTGGGAATCTTTGCTCATTTATTGCACCACTCCCCATTCTGACAGTTTTTAGGGTTGGGGCTGAGGTGGCTTAATCTTAGCCACTCTTTTGATTGTAATCTTAGCCGTCCATTGGACTGGGCTACCTATAAAAGGGGGAGTCCCCCTCATTTTTATCTCATTAGAATTAAACATTAGCATTAGAGCTAGAGATTGGAGACTAGAGAGTAGACCATAGTAGGCATAGTGTGGAGAAGAAAGAAAGTTTTCCCTTTGAAAACTTTTGTGGAGATTGTTGTGTAAAACTTTCATGATAATAGATCTTTTCATTGATGGTGGAATTCTTCTTTGTCATGGATAGCTAGCAAGGTCTCTTCTTCCTTTCGGATCCAAGTAGCATAAAATAGTGTAATTTTCATTTCATGCAAGTAGTTTACTTTGGATGTGTGGTGTTTTATTGAGGTAGCTTCATTTCATTCCATACCACTAGCGGCTTGTTGATGATAAGTTTGCCTTGTGTGGTCCACTGGAGATTATATTGAGTTCAACTTCGATTGTGATTTGTATATCTATATGCGTCGTTCTGATGGTGTATGTTGTGATGTCCCGATGTGGGCCCCTATCGGAAGGTGACGTAGGTCTGTCCGAGCGGTTTTCCTAGCCACGTGTCCGGGGTCTTCGGCGGGAGTACCTATCCTGGGGATTCCCCCTTAACGCTAAGAGGGGTGCCGTTCACTACCAGTCCGGGCTTTTGGTGCAACGGTAACTAACTTGGTATCAGAGTTGGAGGTCTCGAGGTCGGTGACTCGCGGAGTTTTGGTGGGTTGTGATGTCCCCGGAGGCAAATCTCCCCATCTGAAGGTGACGAGGGTCTGTCCGGGAATGTTTGCCCGTACCCACGCAGTCCTGGCTCCTCGGGCGGAGTACCTATCCCTCGGGATGCCCCCTTAAGAGGGTGCCGTTCACTACCAGTCTAGGCTTTTGGTGCAACGGTAACTAACTTGGTATCACTGTAGAAACCCTTGTTTCCCTTAAACTCTGAATCTGAATGTTTTGTTTGTTTTTTGCGTTTTTTGACTGTTTTTGGTGTTTTGCATAAATAATAAAGAAGGCGATTTTGAAAATAAATGGATATAAAATTGCATATAAATTTCAAGAGCTCAAATCTAACACAAATAGGCTCACGAAACAATGACTATTGCTTTCATTATTTTTGCCGAAGCTATTACAATAAAAATCTCTGAAAATACAGGCAAGATCTGGCTAATATTATTTAAAAAGAACCTGATTGCAGCAAGTTGAAGATGGTTGAAAGACTGGTACGGCTGCTATGGAAATCCACTTGTCCCTCCGTCAAATGCCAAAAGATTGATCCTAAGATGCATGCGCCCACTGGGTAGAAGTCAGATGGCCAAAGTAGAAGGCGTTTTCTCCTGAACAAGGAAGTACGGCTTTCTTGAATGGTACGGCCAGGTACAGAAAGGTACGGCCTGAACTCAGCAGCAATAAATAGATAAAAAAAGTACGGCTCCCTCTGAAGGTCTCCAGATGTGAAGAAATAGGCGCCTCCCTGTATAAACCCCTGCTGGATCAATTGCTAATCAAAACCCCTGAATATTTATTATCTGTAATGCTCTGTAATTTCTTCTGAATGAAGAAATCCCTCTGCCTGGCAATAAATCGGATGATATCTCACACCCTCTGAATCGCTCTCACTGGAGATGGCTCGTTCCCCAATGCACTGAGATTGAAACCCTTGGCTTCCGTGCTCTAGTTGAAGACTTCAACAATTTTCAATAATCAATAATCATAATGGCTCGATTTTCAATGCAAATACCTTATATTCTTGAGAAGTGCGAATTCCACAATAATAGGGATCATTAAATAATTCGACCTCTTCTTCTTTTAATATTTCAATAGT
>VDFB02164808.1:0-38003 GCA_007258455.2 Sequoia sempervirens | reverse complement strand
GTTGTGGAATTCTCCTTATTTCATCCAGTTGTGTGAGTTGATTAATTTGTGATTCATTGCATCAAATATATCATCATCATGCTCCTAGATTAATTTGTATACTTGCAACAAATTATTTGTAAACATTCTTCTAAGCCATAAATTAATTCAAAAGGTGATTGTCCAGTTACTTTCTTTATGGTCACCCTATTTGCTCGAAGAGCCATTTTGAACTTAGAATCCTAGGATTTCTTGTTTTTCTCAATCATCCTCTATAATTTTCATTAAACTTTTATAACTAGATTCTGCATGGGGTGTTGCCACAATAATGGGTTGCACTTTCTAGGACATCTTGATTTTGTTGAAATCACATATTTTTAGAAAATATAATGATTAACCATTGAAAGGTTCCACTTAAAGGATTATAATTGAAGAGGGTTTGATCAAACCCCCTTGGATAGAACCCCTCTAGTTTTAAACATACCTATAAAGGAGTCTCCTCTACACCTACCAAAATGTTGATTAAAAATCACTTTTGATTTACCTTTTGGGGGATCAAATGAATTCATTTAAAATTTATATTGTGTAAGTATGTAATCCTTATTATAAGCTTCCCAAAAAGTATAACTTTAAATATATTTAATTTCATTATTATATTTATTTTTTATTTCTTGTGAATGTAGATTTTTCATTGAAAATCAACCTCTTTCTTCTGTACATGTGGAAAAATAGTATATTATCAAAAAAAATCTGAAAAATATCTATGCCCTTGATATTGATGTCCTTGATCAAATAAAAAAATAAAATTGATACATACAAAAAAAAAATGTGTTAGCAAGTAAAACCTATGTCTAAATTGTAATTGGTTTGACTTCAAAACTTAATTAAGAAAAAAATATTCAATAAAACACTATGAAACCAAATGAATGCCCTAGATATTGTAGTTACAAATCTAAATTCAAAAAAAAAAGAATTTTATCCTTCATAGAAAAAAGTTTGTGTTAGCAAGTACACATCACTCTTTAAAAATGTTGTTTACTGTTAAAAAATAGTTTTCAAAAGAGATGGAAAAATAAATGCAATTTGATTTCAATTTCTTTTAAAAATATATATTTAGAATCTACAGACAAAATGTCACAAATCACTAGTTTGCATCATCTTCAAATTCCTCATGGTTTAGTAGCTATAGGTGCCCGAAAGTGAAGATTTAGTTTTAAAAAATCAGTTCAATGTCAAGTTTGGCCAAAAAGTGTAACCCACTATTATAGGATCACCCCATGACCATTCCCCTGAGGATGATATGGTGATGAATAGGAAAGTGTTATCCTATATTGATTACAAAAAGCTATAAATTCCTTAGATCTGAAGCACGTTGCATTGTCTAAAACAATCTTCTTTGGTACTCCAAATTTGGTTAAAATGTTGTTAATCAAAAAATCTATTACAACCTTATTGGTGGCTTTTCTTGTTAGGATTGCCTCTATCCTTTTGGAAAAGTAATCAGTGACAACAAGGATCCAACTATGTCCACCACTTGACTTCTCAACAATCTCTCCTATGAAGTCAATTCCCCATCATTGGAAGGGAGCTTCTATTGATATTGGTCTCAAAGGTAGATTTCCAAATAACATTGGCTTCCCTAAGCACCTCTAACATGTATCACAACCTCTGATCAATTTATGAGCATCCTTAAAGACTGTGGGCCACCAATAACCTACTCTCAAAACCTTATGGGTTGTAGTTTTCACCATGTAGTGGCCTCCACATAGTCCATCATGCATCTCCTTTAGAATTTTAGATGCTTTCTCCTCATCCACACATTTGATTAGTATATCTTCCTAGTTTCTCCACCAAAGCTCATTATCTATGATTACATACTTGATGGCTTGTAGCTTTAGTGTCCTCATTTGATTATCAGTCATGTCCTCTAGGCATGACATATTTTTCAAGTAAAAGACAACATCCTTATACCATGGTGATAATTTCATGTCATGCTTAGGAATTGCCACTTCTATCTCATCATTATTTATTTGGTTAGCCTCCAAATTTGACTCGACCATTAACCTAGCTAATCCTTGTCCTCATAGTAACTTTGTGATCTAGATGTCAATATTAAATTCTTGAATCTTGTTGATCCACCTGCATCTCCTTCCAGATACCTCCTGTTGAGTAAAAATTGTCCTTTACAACAACAATTGGAACATATGCTATAATTGTAGCTCCCACCAAATAAGACCTGAAATTTTTGACAACCTTTACCAATGCAGAAGCTTGCTTTTTTGTCATGTCATACTTGAGTTCTGCAACTTGCAATTATTTGTTAAAGAAATAAATAGGCTGCTCGAAGCCTTCATCACTTTTTTGTAATAAAATTGCAGCTATGGTATGGAATGAAGCAAATGAAAATAATTGAAGGGATTTATAGAAGTTAGGAGACTTCAACATAGGAACTTCCGTAATAGCCCCCTTTATACTTTGAAAAGCTTTCACAGGTTCTTCATTCCATGTGATGCATTCACCCTTTTTCAACATTCTAGAGATAGGTCTAGTAACCTCAAGAAAATTAGTCACAAACCTCCTCAAAAAATTTACTTGCCCAAAGAATGATTGAATACCTTTGACAGTTTTGGGTTGTGGTACCCTATCTATAGTTGCAACTCTCTCTGGGTCTATCCTTACCCCTTCTTTTGAAAAAATATGACCTAAAATTTTTCCTTCAGTCACACCAAATACACACTTCTTAGGGTTTAAGGAAATCTCATACTTGAAATCTCTTATAAAAAAAAATCCAAATGCATGCAATGGTCTTCTTCCTTCTTTGAATAGGCTGTCAAATCATCTTGATAATACACCATGAATATGTCAATGAAATCTGAAAAATGATACATTAGTTTCTCTCTAAAACGTAGCACCAACATTTGTTAGACCAAAAGGCATTCTGACATACACATAAGTTCCCCACAGTGTTGTGAAAGCAGTCTTGTTTGTTCTGACTCTAACTTTGACCTGGTTGTATCCTGAAAAACCATCCATCATTGATAGCAATTCACAACCAATCACTTTCTACAACATTGCCTCCATGTTAAGCAATGGGTAGTCATCTTTTAATGAAGACATGTTTAAATTTTTGAAATCTACACATAGTCTGATGTCTCCATTTTTCTTCTCGATTGGCACCAAATTAGAAACCCATGTGGAGTGTCAGATTGGTTTGATTATTCCTCCATCTTTGAGCTTCATCAACTCTTCTTGCATCGTAGGTGCTAGTGTAGGGTTGATTGGTCTTTTCTTTTGCTTGAACGGCTTAGCATCTGGACTGAGGAATTTCATGTTGAAATAGGTCCTCTTTGTATGCTTTAAGGTCATCATATGACCATGCAAAGACATGTTTGTATTTTCTCAATAGATCAATAAGCATTGCTCTGATCCTAGGATTGATATTTTTCCAATATACACCTTTTTTGGTGCACATTCGATCCATAAATTTATTTCCTCTAAACCTTGCTCATGGGAGGGACTAGACTTGACATTGCACTTGTCTACATTATCAAATACTCTTTCTAATGCTACTAGACCTTTAGGAATCTTATTAGTTTTCAACTAAATGACTTCATTCCCAAGTATAGTCTATTTCCCATCAATTACTTCAACAAAGCCTTGGAAGTCAACTTTTTGGCTATGATATTGATCAATACATTGCAAAAAATTTAGTAAATCTGTACATTATTGAAAACTTGCCATTTCTAGATGTTATCAGGGACTAATGGTCTTATTTGAACCTCAACCTTTGAGATCCCAACAAATGTAATATCATCAAGCCTCAATGCAATGTTTTCCAAAAAGTATGTCATTGCATTCTTAGCCCTTTCAACCCAGTCAATTGAAAATGAATCAAAGAATTCTAAAATATCCCAAACTGCAACCTTGTATTATTTAATCTCTTGTTTTTGGATACATATTTGGCTCTAATTTGAGATACTACCAATTTAGAATCTCCAAAGACTAAGCTTTTTTGATTTTGTGTTTGATAGCCATTTTCAATCCTAGTAACAAGGCTTCATACTTTGCTACATTGTTTGTACAAACATATTTCAAGGAAAATGAAAACTTGAAAGTCTTACCAATTGGTGATATAAGGATCACCCTACAACTAATCCCTCTTTAGAAAAATCTCCACCAAAGTAGATTTTCCAAAGCTCATCATCATGAGCTTGTTGTTGGAATTCTTCATCAATAGGTGCAACTTTCTTTTCTTTGGACTATGACTCTTCAACCCTAAATTTTTCCATGTCCATGTCAATTAAGTGCACCTAATCTGTTGGTTGCAGATCCTCTATGAGGCAGGGATGAAAAATCTAACTACATACTTCCCCAACCAATGTTGACCACTTTCTTGAGAGGAACATTCCATAATGAGTTGGGATTTCCACCATTGTTATATTCATGGTGTATTCATTCTCAGGCTATGTAGCTAACTTGAAACATGCATCTTTTATAATTCCAATAATTGAGACTTCTCTTAAGTCCATAGCAAAGAATTTTCCAAATGCTTTATGTATTTGTAACCCCAATTCTCACATGATAAGCAAAGGTGTGACATTAGTAGAAGCTCCATAATCTATCATGCACTTTCTTATCAGTTTGTTATTCATCTGAAAGGTTACATAAAATGGGTCCACTTGATTAGGACAAGTAGTTAAAGTGGCACCCAAAAATATTTGAGGTATCTCACTGTTCATTACATTAAGTTCATATTCTTTTGACTTTCCTTTACCCTTCTCAAATTGGGTAAGCACCTTTTTCTCATTAGAGGTTGTAGCTGCACCATTGATAAGTGCAACTGCCTTCTCTTTGTGTTCTTGGATCCTCATCATTTCTAACAAGCGAACAAAAACCTTGACTTATGATAGTATATAGATCATATCAACAACATTATACTTTTGTATGTCACAAGTTGTAACAATTTCCTCACTGGCCTTCTTTTCTTGTCTATCATCTAACTTATCCCCTTGAACATCCTCAACTTTCTTCTTTTCATGTTCAACTTTCATCTTCTGATACTTGGCTTTAAGAAGTGGAGAAACTACCTGATCTACAATCTTCTCAGGACTCTGACCTTTACAAGGTGCATCAAGTTTTACTTTAGAATTCTCCTTCTATATACATGAATGTTGATCTTTTTGATCATTGCCCCGCTCCTTGATGAAGATATTGTCAGCTTTTCCTTGATCATTGTTGACAACTCTATTTCTCAAGTTATAACTACTCTTGGCCTAAGAAATTGCAACAACTATTAAGTATCTGATTTCTTTTGCTGAAGGTCTTCTCAGTTTAACATCAGACTGTGATGTTTCAACATTATGAGCATTCATATCTTCATCTTCTTCATCAGAAAAAACTTGATGGTATGCACTTGAATTGCATCTCTTATCATTAACATCAACTTATGTACTTCCCTCATTAGAGGAATAATCATCAGGGGTTAAGGACACCCTATGGATAAACATGTTTACCTCTTGATCTTCATTGTTAGGAATATCACAATCACCACAAGTTTCTTGTTCTTCTTCTAGGAATTGTGCTACCATGCATTATTGTGGAGAGTGGAGCAATTGGAAAACCAAACACCAAAGAATATCATCAACAAAATTGGTATTGTTTTTCCTAAGAGTATCAAGATTTTCTTTATTTGGCATTGTCCTTGAATTTTTTTGCACCAGATTACCATTATACCAATTTGTATTGTAAGGCTGATTAGACAATTTTGGCATTCTTTCTTGCCATTGAAAATTGTGTTTCATTGAACAAGCCTTTCTCATTCTTTGCTACTTTGTAACTCAAATCTTTCAATGCACTCATAACCTTGTCTAATTTATCCTCGGAAGATGTTGCCTTAGTTGAATGTCTCTTAGGATTTTGCAGAATCTTGACATCATCTCTTTTACCAACCTTCCTAGATGCTTTTCTATTGTTCTCAATGTGCAGTGGAATCCTAAAAGCATCTCTCAAGGTTTGAGGATCATTATCCCTTAGTTGATATCCCATTTTGGGATCATACGCATTGTAGTACATAACTAGACACATTGGTTCAATAGGCCTCATGTCATGTGGGATTTTGTTCATAATTGTAATGAACCTAGTATTGAAATCTGATACCAACTCATTATGTCCTTTAGTAATTTTGGTGAACTCATTAAGTATAAATCTTGGGTTAGTTTTTTACCATATTGCTCTTTGAATACTCTTTTAAATTTTTCCCAAGATCCAATACTAGCCTAAGGAAGACACCTATACCAGTCCCTGGCATCCTCTATCAAAGAATACATAAAAAGTTTCATGACTACATCTTCATCTTCAACCTCAAAATCATCAATCATATTAAAAAATGATCTCAAGTGATCTTCACCTGAGATTGCATTATTTCTCGAGAATCTAAACAACATGTTTCTTATATCATTTGGGATTTGGTTAGGGTATCTAGGGATACTAGTGAAATCCAATTATCTTTCCAAATGCAAAGGCTTTCTTGTAGGAACATTTCTTGTAGCGAGATCTACTTGAGAATTTCCCTCAGAATTATGTTGTTGACCAACAACATTTTGATCTACTTGTGGGTTAGACTGTGGCACACTGACCTATGTGAGTTGAATTTGTAAGGCCAATCCTTGGATTATTTTGAACAAAAGTAACAGGTGGGTTCTAAGAATTTAGGTTGGAAGTTGAAGAACTTCCAAACCCATAAGATGACTTAAAAAAAATCAATCCTTCTTTGCATTTCCTCATTAACTTCTATCTATTCCATTATTTCTAGCTCCTTCAAATGTTCTACTTCTTTATGTAATTTTAGATCCTTTTGATCAAATACTCTAGATGCAGAATCCTTTTGAGATGATGGATTCTCGTGAAAACTTATTACCTTTGTAGCATTAATATTTAGGGGCATTTTTCCTTTATCCAAACCGTGGAATGTGATAGTTGAATGAGAATCTATTGTCACTGTACTAGCAATAGCAGAATTGCTCCATGTGTTAGTATGGGTATCTCACAAAGGGAGATTCAAAGTGTTACTACTAGTTGTAGGAGCTGATTTTGTAAGTCCAAAAAAAGTATCTACTTGGAAAGAGAGTTTCATTTGCTCAATCTTCATTTTCAATCAATCTCTCATATCCATGGCATGCCTAATTTTTTATTCTTTGCTTTTCTAATTTTCATTTCTTCTAGTTTGTTCATTTCTTCTTGAAGTTGAAGGACTTCCTGCAACAATTCATTTTCAGACTGAAGTGTATCTTTAGATCTTGCAGTTTCAAGGATATTTTTAGCAATATTTGTGGCAGCTTGAGGCAAATTAGGGCTTATATAAGTGAAGTTGGAGAGCTCTCGGTAAATTGGGCTACCAAATAAGTTATACTCCTAAGGATTAGAATTCAATGTTTTAGGGTTTAAACTTCATGTAGCTTGCCTAGCATCAAACTCCCTTTGTAATTTATTTTCTCTTTGCCTCAATTGTTTGGCCAATATGTTAGGATTTACTTGGTCATCATTTAATGCAAGTCTAATTACTACATTTTCTTCGTTCATAGGGAGCATCCCAAACTCAAAAATATTTGCAAGATTATCACTACTACTTTCATGAAAACGTCTAGAACCAAGAGAGGACTTACTTGCATCTTCTTCCACAACTGTCTTTGCATATACAATTCTATTTCCAGCTTCTTCTCAGGATGATCTTTGTACAAAGATCTTCTACCTTCCATGACTTCTTTAATATTCTTAATATTCTTTTCACTTGTACTAGCAAGGAGACTTTCAGACTCGCCACCCAATTCAGGGAATTAAAACTTCAAATCTTCTTCAGAGAAATTTGCAAAAATAGAAGCAACAACAAGATCTGCACAACAGAAAGGCACTTGACACAAATATGCAAATACAACCAGAAATTCTCAATGATTCTTTGAAATAACAATTTTTTCCCCAGCAAAGTCGCCAATCTGTTGGTCTTTTAATTTTCCCAACTAGTACTTATGACAATCTAAAGAATAGCCAATTCAAATGATTAATTGCCTTAAGGGGTTGGCCAAAAAATAGGAAAATATAAAGAAACCTTTTCCTCTGCATTTCAAGCTTTGGAGAACTTAGGAGGGTGATCATATACAATATTCATCACGATATAGAGGCTTCTTAAGGTGATCGGGTGGATATAGAATATCCACAATTATAAAGAACATTGTTTTAAGCAAATATGTTCTCACAAATCAGTCAAGAATTATAGATTAACACATATGATGGGCTAGATCCTTGAGCTTTCTAAATATTCAGTGCTTGAGAACATGTAAATAATGTTATGCAAATAAATTATTGCAATAAGGGAAATTCATTTTGAAATTTGTGATCAAGGAGCTGCATTCAGACATAATTCAAACAGATTGGTGCCTTAAAGCTAGGCAACAAAGTCAAGATAGATATAATTGAAAACCCCATATAACATATGAATTCCAACACTAAAGCTTGATAATAATACATTACATTATCATCTCTTAGAAGTTTGCAAACAATTATTCTTACAATTCCCTATAAAACCTACAACATTCAATATTTCTTATAAAGCATATTTAATTTACTCCAGTAAAATCTATAAAAGAAACATTCACATAGGAAAGACTGTGGAGATGAACAAAATAGATCTTTGATTAGTTTTCTTCATAAATGCTAAAGATAAGCACATGTAGGAGAATATATTTGCAAAAATTGTCATTGTATTGGTTCAAAATAAAAATATTGTTGTACAAAATAGACAATTACATCAAATTCTATCTGTAGAAAATTCTAGACCTAAAAACACTAGCTTAATTACAAGAATCTCTATGTACAAAATTCTCCATGATCATTTGCAAAAGGCCCTGAATTCTCTTTTATAAAAACAAGGGAGCAAACAAGCTTCAAGCCAAAGGATAGATGTCGCATATTCATTTGACCATCCTCTCCTAGAATAAGACAAAAGACAAAACCTCCATAGAGAGACAAAAAGGAAGTTCCACGTGAGGACACAAGTTTCTTTATTTGTTGAAGAAGGTGCTCGCTGATGTAATGATGAGAAGAAAGATGATTATACTTTGAGGCTCCATATTCCAAATTGAAAGCATATTCTCTTTGTGAAGTTGTTTTAGTTCGTGAGGCTGATGGTGAGTGGACCAAAAAGGAAAAAAGGAATACCCTTCCTCTCAAAAGCATAAAGAATGAAAGAATATTCAAATGCCAGGTCACCAAAATTATTACAAATCTGGCAAGTTATTATATTTGTCATCCCAAGCCTGATATAATCTTTCTGAAGGCCATTGGAAAGCAAGGAATTGATCCATATTAGATGTGTATCGATTTTATTTGAATAAAACGGAGTTAGCTTCCTTATGAAATTCTTCCATAAGTGGATTTTTTTCCAATATTTTATCCATGCTACTCTTCAAGGGATCCACATCAATATTTTCATCACAAATGAAGAAGGATAAGGTAAGAGTGATAGCTTCAAATTGGGACTCCCATAACAAGTAAGCCTTAACTTCTCCATTCTCCTTTTTAATGTCAGGCATGATCCTGATATCACCGTTGTCAAATTGTTCAATTTTTTCCTTAATTTCTCTTCTAACTAGTCCATGAATCTTTGTATCTCTCCTACCGACTTTGTCATTTTGTAAGTAGGCAATATGTCTTTTGGTGCATTGGGCTCATTGGTGGATCCCTTATACATCCCTTCTAAATAACTAATTCTTGGGACCCATCTATTTAGCATTTTTGTCCTTTTATTTATCACCAGATATTCTTTTGATTGTCATCATCAGTTGTGAGTAGTCCTTGTGGACACTGCACTTTTTTCAAGACTCTTGACATTAGGTGTCCCAAAATATTTGAAACAACATGATAATTGTTATCATGTTGGCCATCTTGAAACTTTATCACTATTTCCTCCAATGTGCTAATTTGTTCTTCAAGTTCTTCATTCTCCTTGCTCAATTCTGATTGTGGTGGAGCTTAAGAACTTGGCACCATTGCACTTGATCTTACCACTAGTGGAGTTGATGGAGGAGGTGATGTTGCTTCGTCTTGTTGTTGTTGTTGTTGTTGCATCTCCACCACCTTTAGCCTTTTGTATTATGAAGTCAATTCCAAGTGATCCTACAACAACTTGTCATACTTGGCCTGGAGGGCCTTTGTAGTAGCTTTACTAAACTTGGCAGTATCAACTGCGAATGTTGCAGCCTCCGCAATAGAAGTTTATGAGACTCTTTATTACCAAACCACCCCTTAGATCCTAAGAAGCCTCTACAACAAGTGGCTTATTTGTATTTGAAGCAAAGGCCCAAATAGCAAGGGTCTCCCACCTAGGGTTGAGCCCTAAACCTGATAAAACTGCAACAACTTCATCCTCAAAGGAGAAGATTTATTGATCTTGCCTTCTTATTGTATCAACAACAATGGCACAGGCTATATCCCATTCAGGGAGAAGCAAGATGCCACTATCTCTAACCATTTTCCTCCCTCCTCTGGGGTAGTGTTCTTGACATTGACCCT
Source organism: Sequoia sempervirens (assembly GCA_007258455.2). Classification (NCBI taxonomy): domain Eukaryota; kingdom Viridiplantae; phylum Streptophyta; class Pinopsida; order Cupressales; family Cupressaceae; genus Sequoia; species Sequoia sempervirens. Next base: position 27,461 of record VDFB02164808.1, on the reverse strand, counting down.
CATTTCTACCAACAATTTTTTAGCAACTTCCTCATATTGCTCCCTTGGGACTTTTGCTCTTTCATCCTCAAGTCTTCTAAGGTATTCATCTTTCTTGGCCCTTAGAACAAATTAAAAAATTCTTGAGTTGTTACGAACTCATTGTCATCCATAAATCTTTTGCAAGCCACATCCCTATTGTCATTAGTATTATCATTTCCCTCTAACATCTGCAGTCATCTTGTTTTGGGGCATTCTCACATCTTGATCCCTACGGGGGAAGGCATTTCTCTACTTAACTCCTCATTTGTGATTTCATTATCTTCTTCTTCAAGAGCAATAAGATATTCCACTAATGGTGATTTGTCAATTCTCCTTTTTGGAGATTGTTCCCTTGGAGGGGAATCAAGAATGATTACATTAGAAGGAGAAGGAGGTGCCTACTATGGTTGTGGAGGAGATGGAAGAGACAAAGGCAATTATGCTTGTGGAGGGGATTGTTGAGCCTATTCCCTTATTAATATTCCTTTAGGTCTCCTCTTAAAAGAATAATAAATGGATTAATAGGAGGTTGGTATGAAGGCCTTTCTTCAATGGCAGGAGCATTCCCAATTATACCACCAAAATTTTGCAAAATTGTTTGGATCCTAAAAATTGGGTTATTAATCTCGGCATAAACCCCCTAATAATTCTCATTTTCTTACTCTGTTGCTACTCATATTTCCTAAAGGTAGTCCATTTAACCTTGATTTCATTTGCCTCATGGTCATCTTTGTAGTTTCTAATAACATCCTCACTGAAATATGTTTTGTGTGCATAGGCTAATATTCTAATGCTTACTACGAGGTTGTTAATAAATCCTTTAGGATCAAAATTTCTTACCTCCTCTTGAGCCATTTTATACACTTTCAATTTAGAGTATAGTTTGTCAAACCCTTCCCTATTCAGCTTGAAATCAGCAAAAAATGTTAAATAAGGGAAGAAAGAACCTTTCTTCTAACCATCCAAATGAAACTTATTAGATTCCATCAATTGCCATATGACTTCCAAAAAATGCAATTCTCAAGAGTACATATTTTGGCAATACATGGGCTCCAACTGGGCATCCATATATCCTTAACACTGTGCAATCAGAATGGAGATAGAAATCTCTCCATTTATGCTTAATACCCAGCTCAAGCCTCCTTTCCATAGGACTTAAGAAATCCAATATCTCCTTTGACTCTCTATCCACTGAACCTTGCAAAAGTGGCAGAAGCTTTCCTACAAAATGATTCCTGAAAGTGACAAAACTTGTCTGCTCACAATTTACATCCCACACGTGTCCAACATTGGATTAGGATTTCATTTCCTTGACCATCATTGTCACAAATTTGCAATTCAAGACTCCATTCCCCTCTCCCTACAAACAAGAACATATGGCACGAGAAGGAATACCATTTGAAATTAGCCATCTTGTGGCTCTTCTTAAGCTCCAACAATTGCTTATGTATGACATTAGCAACAAAAGTTGCATAATCATATTCATCATTGACCATGAGATTTTGAATATCAGCTACCATATACATGAGATGCACTAGAATATTCTCTTGCTTATCACCCCCAAGGACCTAGCATAAAGCATAGTAGGTCTTAACAAAATAGTTTTCGAAGGAAGCAAGCTTAAAGGGCTCCTTCTCATCCGGGGAAGTCAAATAGATTTTCCATCAAAACCCTTATTCCTATGCTTGGGTAGCCAGAAAGCTCTAAAGTTGCTTCTATCATGTTGATACTTTTTCTTGAAAGTATCAAAGTCAATTGGTTTGCAAGCAGCTAAGTTTAGTTTGAACACCTTAGTAATAGAAATTTTGTTGATATTGACCAAGATACCACCATCTACATCTCTAATTGCTCTTACGTTCTCATCATAATTAGCTGCCATTGCCTCAACAAAATCCACATCCATAAAAACATTAGGCACTATTAATTTCCCAAATCACACTTCCAAACATTGGAGATTGGAACCTCCAGTGACAGAATAATGACCATCCACCCATGGGAATATCTACATCTCTACACTCAAATGCCTCGTCAACTAAACCACCCTCTCCACCAATACCATGGATACTAATCTTTTGAGAGGATGAACCTGGTAGTTGTGCAATCAAGTGTTCATGTAGGGCTTTTTTCTAGGTTGAGGAAGAGGATTGGCTTCTTGGGGGGACTCATGGTTTTAACTTAATTCAAAAAACTAGGGTTTTACAATGAAGGTTTCTAGTGTTTTCCTTCAAAAATTCTTTGAGCAATAGCTAGATAATTCTTGCGACAATACAAACATGTACCCTAACTTAATTCAAACTCTTAGAATTATGTTGCAATATGATTGCAAACCCTATGACCATAAATTGAGTGAGCTTGTTAGTTACAAATACACTTGTTCTTTCGCTTCTAAAAACCCTAACCACTGTGAAGTGTCTTTGAACTCTGTGCTCGAAATGCTTAAGTGAATAATTCAATTGATTGAATTGCAACTTTTATTAAGAAAAATCATTTATTACTAGCCTGAAAGCCATCTTTTCTACCATTACTCTCAACTCATGTGAGCTAGAGCATGCAACTACCCATTCTCTGAGTTTGAACATGAGTTGTTGATCATCGAGCAAAAGACAAGATCTGATGGCTACAATAGATCTGACCAATTTGAATATTTCTTGATATGTATTGAAAAGATCTTCAACCAATAGAATTCTTCCATACAAGATCGCCTTTACAACTTAGCACAAGACAAGTCATCGGAAGCAACAATCACTTTTGGCCACGTGGCAGCTCCTCGTGCTTTCGCGGTCTCAAAATCAAACTGTTGAAAAGAGCTTGCAGAACTGTGGAAAGATTTTATGATTGTCTTGCGTAGCATTAAACATCATGCTTAAAACCCTTTTATTATATAAAAACGTGCTAGAAGTGATTAGAAACTAGCACGTGTCCCTTTGGCAACTCAAAACGTGACACCTGTCTTCCTTCCACACTTTCGCAACTCCATATAAGCCTTTATAAAAATGCTTCATGGAATGGTGCAAAGGCAATAAAACAATTCCATGGGGTGCCAATTGAGTGGATCTGACAGTATGCCTTCAAAAATGTGCCACATGCCTCATTCTCGCGCTTCCACAAGGCACTTGTGGGTCCGCCCTAAGGGGCTCCGTGGAATGGCGAAATGCCTCAAATCTCGCCACATGGACGAGGTGGGGCCTTCAACAGGGTCCCGCAACAATGCACAACCCTTAACCTACCACGTCATTATTTTCGCAATTCCACAACTAACTTTTGCCTTAGTGAAAAACTCTGTGGAACTACGGAATCCAGTGAAATGATGCCATTTGTCAGTTTTTGATTGCTTCTACAAGCTTTTTTACTGAATAAAATATTTAGGCGAGGACCAGGTACAGACAACTTAAAGGCATTATTGGGCATGTGCTTTTAAAACAACTTAAAGTTATTAGGCAATGAAGGGGCCAACATAATGAAGACGTGGACACAAGACTTAGGCATTTGACAAATTATTTTAGCTCACGGGCTCAAGCAGTAACCCTAAGCATGAGGGGTCAATAAAGAACGGACAAGAAACCCAAAGTTATAACTAAAGGTACCGTTAGTAGGGAAAAGGAGGTCAATGTGCAAATAAAAACAAAGTGCAAGTATGCACTTAAGCCAAGAGCTTAGGGTTTTTAGACCAAAATAAGACTAAAGCAAGATTTAAACCAAACCCTAACATGAATATAACCACTTTGAAACTTGAAACAAGGCCAAAAACCAAAAGCCAAGAAATTTTCAGCGAAGTACTATCAGCAGATATGACAAGAAGTATGCTCTTGTTCAAGCCATTAAGATTTGAAAGCACTATTGAATGACAAAGGAAACCATTCTAAACATAGATCACAAACCACTCCAATATTTTCACGGGCATTCAAAATTATAGCAAGGCAATATAAAGGAATTGGATTCTTGCATTAATTTCATTTGGTTATCAAGTACAAAAGAGGTGTGACTTACACATTCATTAAACTTAGTCTACACCACCTAAGATTTCATATTTAGGCACCATGACTTTTCTTGAGCCATTTGTCCACAGGGCATTTTGCAAGGAATTTGAGCATGATGCAAATTTTTTAGAGGTATTTAAGCAAATAAGAAGGCCAAATGTGTAGAGTTTGTAACCCATGAAGACTAATACCCTCCAAAACAATTTTCTTGACAAGTTGGAGAAGATTTGTGTGACTACATATGGAAGAGTTCATGAGAGGCACATACTTCAAAAGTTGGTCACTTTGGTCAGGGAAAGACCTTGGCAAGTTATATATATTGTCCAAGCATACAAATTGATACAAGAATCTTCATAAGAGATTTGCTTTGTGTAGTACACAGAAACCTACTAAAAGAAAGTTGAGATTTTCTATCCCATACATGAAGACTTTTATGTGCAATGATGCAATTGATATTTTTTATCATTACTTGGGTTCAATTTGGTTTGCTAAGTTATCATTTCAAATAGAGATTCAATATTCTTCTAATACGTTATGGTCTATATTGTGAAAAAAAAAGTTCAAGGTTGAAATAATCTATTTTTCTTCTGCAAACAAATTGTCAAGCTGAAATGGCCAATATAAGATTGGTACAGCTTGTGAGGGGCTTTAATAGGAAGAATCCTAAGACTTAAGATGAAAACTTGACATCTATTCATATAATATGGCATTCTTCTACTAATAAATCTATTTGATTTGATGTTGTGATGGACAACCATAAAGGAAGCGTGGGTTAAAAAATGTATGCTTAAAAAACATGCCAATACATGCAAAAGACACTCACGGAAGTCCCAAGTCAAATATAAATCAAGACATGATCAACCCAAAGTTGAACACGAATTCAAATATTAAGCAAGACATAATCAGTATAGTTGAGTACAACTTCTAAGTTGGGGACGAGATTTTGTTTTAAATAAGCAAAGAAAGACTTTAGATATACCTCCATACATGAAGTTGTATTCCATAATGGATGTTGAAAACGTATGTCTTTTTTAACATTTTATGCTGCTAGATAAAGGACTTTTGTTGGCTTCCATTAAAAACCCTGCACCTAATGCTCAAGAAGAGTTGGACAAGGATGTTTTGCAGAAGAAGGGGAGCAAATCAAGGAGACAAACAAGAAAATTAAAAAGTGGACTTGGAAGGAAAATTGCCAAGCAAACCTCCTAATTAAGGAGGTGTGATCCAAATTAGTACATTAAAAATTACTAAATTCATCTTACTAGGCCATTATTCTCATCGATTAGTCATTGATTATCACTCCAAACATGATGAATTTTAACAAGAGCAAACTGTGCAATAGCACAGGTTTCTACAGTAGTTGTAGAAGGATTCCGACGTGATACGACACCTTGGGCTCATGAAAAACTGGAAAGGGCTCTTGAAACAAAAAAGAAATTAAGAGCAATATACTAAGTAACAAAACCATCAGTTGTAACAGAGTGACAGTTGTGTTAGTGTCATATGATTCCACTCATGTTAGGGCAATTTTGTTTCGGCCATGGCGATTTTGTTAGGGTCATGGTGATTGCAAATGTGATTGTGTTTTCACCCTAACGTCTGTAGATAATTCTGCATGTGTCAGACTTAAAAGAAAAGCAATCATAGGGAAACAATGTCCTTCATGTTCTTTGACATTTGAGTCATCCCTTCAGTTCACTCCTGTTGAGTTTGTATTTTTATACCTTCCAAGGGTCTCGTAATCTGCCAGATCTTCTAGATCTTTTTAAGTGTCCTAGAGAGTGCAGCATGTAAGGGAAGTAGAAAGTGATTTGGAGCAAGTTCCAGAGCATAAGAAGGTGTAAGGATAGTATTGGTAATGTTGTCAGTGTCCTTGGAGACCTTTAAAAGGCAATAAACTTGTAATGTTACAGATTTAGTGGCAAGAAAAGACAAGGCTTTACTCCTTTAGAGTTTTCTTACATCATATTACTCTAAGGTAATCCTTTGTCTTAAGAGCTCTATTTTGGTTTGTTTCAAATTTTTCATTTGTTTCATGATATGCATACAACAATCTATAATAACTACAGCACTTGCAACTCGCTTCCAAGCACAAATGACAGATTTCCTAAATAAATATGTTAAGAGACAACATCTAATCAACTCGGATGTCTGTACATAAGCTAAGATTTGTTTTCTGTAGTCACAATCAGCACATGCCAAATTGCAAAGCCAATATGTCTATCTAACAGGAACTATTGTGTAGATCAGAAAAGACAATGTTGTAGTACCAAAAGGTGCAATCAGAAAGCTTAGAAATGCACACAAGTACCTCATAATGCCCTTTGTAATACCAAAATAGTTACATACATTTGTGTCATTTAAAAATTGATTCTTATAGAAGAAGACTGAACAATGTGAAAAGAACCATACAAAGTATCCAATCTTTGCAAATCCATGGGAAGCTTGCACACACTGACCTCCACAGATGTACCTTACTGCCAAGGACCTTTAATCCATAAAGAATCAACAGAAAAGAAATACTTATTCGGAATCATCCACTACAAATGACTTATTATACAATTTTTGGTCTAAGGCAATTGATGTAGACCCTAACGGAAGAAGAGATCCATTTAAACTTGATGTTGTCACAGGCTTGAACTCATAGGGACCTTCCTTTACACCCCAAACCTGCTCATAAAAAAGTAGTTGAATTGACATGATTATCTGCTTGAAAATAATAATCTCCAATCCCTAATTAAGTAAAGATAATGGGAAATATTCATAAAATAATCTTCTTCGGTAGGACTTTTTCTATCAAGTGGTTTACCTGATTCCCTTGGTCATCATAGGCTTTGTCCCAGCAGTGTACTTCTCCATTTCTGTAAATTGTAACATCTGACGTACAATAGCTGGCACCATTCTTTAAACATTTAAAAGAACAAATACAAGTTAGAGCCAGAGGTACCCAGATATACAAATAAGGGCAATAAAATCTACAATCAGGAAGCTACATATACTATCCTGCTTCTAATCATAAAATTCAATTGTTTAAATGAATTAACAGCAGCTAAACATCAAATTGTATCATACTTCGACATTTTTTCTTGGACATTTTTTAATTGTCTTGGGTATCAAAAATGTTCTTGATTTAAGATTTACAGAAAAGAAACCATGTATTTTTTCTGTATCATTCCACTCAATATCCATACGGCATTTGTGTACATGAAATTATCTAAACATCTATAATGCTAAATCCTAATAGCAACAAATAATATGCCTATGCTTTATTGAAACTTACCAATAGGGGCTAGAAGGTTTTCAAAATGGTTTATCCTGCTCATTGTACAGCATACCCTCGTGGTGAATATCGAGGGAAGGCTGCAGGGCTAGTATTGGTTTTGGAGCAACAGGGTTAGCAGAAGATGCTTTGAAGAAATGCACAGGTCAATATGCTAATGCCCAGTCAGATCTGGACCCCTCCTTGGCAGGAATCAAGGGTCAGGTGGCCCTTGTTATTCCTTGCAAACTGGGCCAGGGAGAGAGTATCCATTATGACATAAGGAAGTACAATTCAAGAGGTCAGAACCAATCAAAGGCTAAACTTCTTTTGGATGCTACGGCAGATCCAAATGATGCAGAACAGTTGAAGGAGGCTGCTTTGGTTACAAAGATGTGGTATCAGCATATTATTCCATGCACAGGTGAGCATCCAATCCTTTCTCTAGGCAAAGAGGTGTTGTATGAAGAAGAGAAGTTGTCCAAGCGAGATGTTTAGTAAATTTATATGTGTGGATCTCCAAATCTTGGAGTGCTAATTTGAAAGGAACAATTGAAATATACCCTAGTGCTCAAGGATTTTTTGTGCTTCTTGTCAATCTATAGAAGATAAAGCTTTTATTTTAGCTAAAGGACCATAGTACTGGGATAAGAATGTGTTATTAGTAAAGACTTGATTTCCTAGGTTTAACCCAATGACTGAGTTTTACAGTTATGCCAGTATGGGTTAGATTGTTTTATCTACCTTTGCAATTCTAGGTGGGTGCATGTTTCCAAGGTATTGGAAATACCTTAGGCATATTTTTAGTTTTGGATCCAGAAATAGATGGTATCATTCATTCCATTTCTACCTCAGCTAAGATTCAGGTGGAGTGAAGGATATGATATGGAACAAGTATTGGACAACGAAACGTGCCATTTTGATGTAGGAAATGTTTTCTGGTAGCTAAACAAACTACATGTTGAAAAAAATCTTTCTTTTCTCACTTTTCTGTTAATAGAGGGCTCCTCCATCCTCTGATGAGTCAGATGATTTCAAATTGGCAACTTCCTTGTATCCAGCACCTAGTGGTTCTCCTAAAAATTAAACAAAACATGGGATAAAAAATATGGGTAAGGTTGTGGCTGGAATAAGCAAGGTGGAGGAAAAAAGAGACAAACTTTGTCAGATGGTATCAAGCCCGAAGGATAACAGATTAGGGAAGGAGCACTTGAAGTTGCAGATTCCTACCCAGTATAAAATACAAAATTCAGTTTGGCCCACCATGTTATCTATGAAGAAGGAATAGGGTATAGTCTCTCATATTCCAGATTCAGTATTGGCTTTTATCAATTAGACTCTTTCTTCTTCACCTGCATTTTTGGAGCATGAAGATGAGGTGGAAGCTAAAGCCTGGACTGAAGTAACAGAAAGAAGGCTGTCAAAAATCTATCTAAAGGGCATATGGTTCTGAGATCTCCTAGAAAAATAGGAAAGACTCAAGAATGTGGATAATGTTTCATGTGTTTACATGCTACAATTAGTTTAGGTAGTTCATGTAGGTGTTTAATCTGTTCTAATCGTTTTAAGTCGTGGTTGGGATAGGTCCCCATAAATAAAACCCTAATAATTTTTATTTATCTATAAATAATAATATGTGTATGCTTAAATAAGGTACAAGGAAAAAAGTACAATTAAAAAAAAAAAAATCCAGGCATCGGGGATACATAACAAAGCTGATTAAACAGCACAAAGTAAACCAATTACTGATAAACATTGCAGAAAAAATGATAGGATAGCTAAACTAGTTCTGTAGGAGACAGTAAACCACTATCATGTTAGTCTTGATATCTGGCCAAATGTTTTGTTGGGAAAACTATTAGTAAGCAGTATTGTGCAATCAAAGACAGATAACCCATGAGTATTCATATGATTATAATATGAAGTCATTTCATTAATGGATGCAAAATCGACAAAGCAAGTAAATCACTCCCTGCCATAGAGAAGAAAAAATGGAGAAATTTCATACAAGTATAGACCAATAGAATATTACAGTATCACTATAAACCAATATAGCATTTAAGGTTCTGCAGAGATTCAGCTACACCCTTAGAAAGCTCAAACCTGCAAATTGATCTAAATTCTCCTGGCTTAAATTTGCAAGACATGAACCATACCCATGAATTGGGGAAACCGCCAGGTGGAGTAGAGCCCTCATAAAGGCAACGCTTGCCCCGCCTACAACGTGATAGATACACTGTAGTTAGGTGTTCTGCAACATCCTGCAACATCAAAATTTGTGTTAAAACTTCTAGCAAGGCCCAACCCATAACTTAATATTATTTACTCAATTAAAGTACAACTCTCCCCCCTCCAACCCCCCCAACACAATGCCCCCATACTGGAAAAAAATTACTTCTCATTTATCTCAATTTTCTTAGCCATACTTAAAATTTTATAGTAAAACTTTTGAAAGTTCTGAGCAACTAGCAAATTTGATGCTTTCAAGGAATAGCCTGGACACAAGGAGGAGCTCAAAATAGATTCCAAATAACCTATTACAAATTTAACAGAACCAATAGTAATTATTACATGACAAACATGAGCTCAAGTTCATTCTTAAAAATGTAAAATGCATATGCCTAAGGCGTGAAAAAAGTCAAGTCATCTCATAGCATTCTCATAATTTAATTGCTGAGATATAATACTTCAGAAAATTAGTCTCTTAAACATTTAGCAGTAAGTTTTGAGTATTGGCATTGGCTCATAAATGTAAATGTTTATGATGGTTTTGTTAAACATAACAGATGACAATTTTTGTTTGCAAAATATGTCTAAGCCCAAACATTCAAATGAAAGTATACAATATATTGATGCAATCTAGTCTGGGGGTCAAGTGAATGGACATTCAAAAACACTCATGTCTAGTGCTGTCCATTCAAAAAAATGATGATTTGTACTCCATCCTCATGCCCATACCACAAGAATTTCAGTTACAGTTTCTTCTTGGATGGTCCATCACCTGCCAACCTTGCCCATGCACAAAAACACCTTAAACAAGGCAAGATTGCCGTTTTTATTCGAAGAGGGGTCCTTTTTGGATGTTTGTGAATTTGAATAGGTTAGTGACATCCCTCTAATCATGTCTGACACAATTTCCAGTTTAAACACTCTCCAAGCCTTCCACTCACATTTGGCTATGTTTTCCTATAGCCATAAGAAAAAGAAGGTAGTGAAGACTTTAATACATTTCACTGGGTTCAATGTTCTTTAGATGCCTGTATGAAGATGCTGCGACCTTGAAACTCAGCAAGATGGACCATTGGAACATTTTCCTCAATGCCAATGCAGACTTCCAACTTGAGGCTAAGTGGTAAGATAAGGTGAACACAAACAAAACCCACTCTTATCATGGTGACATTCTTTTTCGGAGTTCTGAGAAAAGTTCACAAGAAGCCCACAAATTATTGAATAAAACATTTTTATTTTTGGTTGATGCTGGATAGCCACTTCAACCTAAGGATGCTCATGCATCATACATTAATACATTATTAACATTGTAAGCAAAGATAAATGATGATTAGTATTTACTGTTTCTAAATATATTAACATAGCATAGAACATGGATAGTCTCTTATTAGCAAATGATCATGAAAACAAGATGATATGGAAATTCATATAGGCAACAGAAATGAATGGTGTTAACAGAAAAAGATTAATGTATTTCTGTAGATGCAGAATTATAGCCAATCAATGAATCAGGTGTTCCAGGTCGACAGATTTTCTCAAGGAGCATAAGGAATCCTATGTATGCCTAAAAAAAGATCCGGTTGCCGCTTGATTGAATACAAAGAAGAAAAAAAGAACTTTGGGGCAAGAAAAATAGCAAACATATATACAATAAATTAGATGAACTACTCTGAGATTGACAATGTCTTGAAATGCAGAATGTAGTTTCCAAAATGCAAGTTCACACAACTAAGACAACTATTTAATAATTTATTTATTTATGCCTGAGTATTGCTCGAGTTACTTCATCACCATTGCTGAAAAACAGATTAAATGACAAAACACTTGTTCCTCCAATTGTATTATTAATTTATTACCACATCTAACAAATTATTTAAAAAAATTTGTATGATTTCATTCTCTTCATGCTCTATATTTTGGTACTTATCAGCAAGAAAATATCTTACCCTTACAACTTCTCCTGCTTGTGGCCGTTGATTCTTAGGTCGGTCACAAAAATTACGGTATTCTTCAGCATCCCTTATTGCGTAGGAATCAACCTAGCCATTTCAGCAAACAAACCATCATATGCATCACATTTTTTATTTTGCCGGTATCCTGGAAGCAAATGTAGTGCTAATGAGTTAGTTCTATGAACTTTCAACTAGCCTATATCCTATTAAAATGTCAATTCAATATCATCCTAAAGTCATGGAGAAAAGGGAAAATGAAAAGAAATGAAACTACGTATACATCCAAATGCTCTGAAATAAACTGAATCCTAAACTATTTTTTCCCTCACTGCCAACAGGTTATTGTGCATAAAAAGATAGAAACCATAGATTTTTATCATGTCCATTCTGATTTGTAATCAAAGCATGTTTTATACAACCAACGAATGAAACTAGAATTTTCATCCAAAAATCTAGCAAAAATTAAGGCTATGCCTCTTATCTTCAATCACCAAACAATATGCAAAATTTGCAAAGAGACTACACATAGAAACGCTATGGCTTCACTCTCAAAATCATCTCTATAATGTTGAACTGCGCCTGGAACTGTTGTAAGGAATATCTACTCATTCAACAAATTATTTTTTATGTACAGACATGATGAAAAAAATATTGGGGTGGAGCTAGACACCAAACTGGACCGGAAACAGAATGCTCATGATGTACACATCCAATGGATTTGTTCTTCCCGGTTTCCATATGGCTTGGTTAGATCATACAATATATACACAAAATATTAAAAATATATATTAATATAAATATATTTTTATAATAGTATATTAAATATATTAATAATTACCTTATTGTCAACTTTGTAAGAATGAATCCCTAAGGTTCATGCTGAAAACATTTGTACTGCAACAAACATCAACTTTGTAAATATGTGAGCTCTACAATGAGGATTCAAATCCCTATGGGTTGCTTCACTTTGATTTTCATGGAGAGAAGTTTGTGCAGGATGTTGAAAGAGAGTCTGCTGTCAATTGTTAGGGAGTCTAACTATGAGATGCCCAAGCACCAACAAATTTCCAACATGTTTTGTCTATCTTCGCCCAAGAAAAAGGTCATGCTCAAATCTCGAGACCTTCCTCCTAACAGCTACTTCAACCCCTCCACAGGGACCTTGGAGTGCTTAGGCCAGACCCTAGGCAAGCCCAAGCCTATCTCGGCCCTATACTTGGACACAAACAAGATAGATCCTTGTCAAGCAAATCAGCCAAACACAATAAGATATATCCTTGTCCTCGTGTTACAAAGGCCCTCATTTATATTAACTGTAATCTAATTTACAATGCAATTGTTAAATTATGAATTTTGCTCATTCATAACACATCTAAGTTCCAATAATTTTGAGTGGATTTTCTCAGATATTCAATGTGGATGTCCCTACTGAATTTGGAATTTTTGAGGGCTCAACAGCCATCAGGGCATTTATCTTCCCTATCCAATTTATTTCAAACAAAATTTTAAATTACTTCAAATCCTTTGATGTTGAGTGGAAGAACAAAATTATTTTATTATTAGCCACATAGTTGGAAAACTCGCCAATTGCAAGTACGCGGCAAGCCCGAAAAACTCGGCTTGGCAAAAACTCGGCAAAAAACTCGGGAAATTAAAATATTGCTAAAACTTCACTAAAAACGCATTTTTTTTGCAAAATTCAAAGATAAGATGCATCCAATGAGTCAATAAATGAGTACATATAAGAAACAAGCAGTATTTGATTGATATGAAAGAAAATTGGATACAAAATGGCATCCTCATGTGGAATGTTGAGTGCTCAATGTGTTGATATGATAATAGTCTGAAACAAAATGAAAATAGCAAATTGTTTTTGTAAAACTGAAAGTAAATACTACATAAACATTAATATATTTCAGTTTTTACAAATTCACATGAATCACATCTTCCTCTTCCCATGTCTAGATCTCAGTAAGGGACCGGAAGAGGGTCTAATCGTAGGAGTCGTCTCCTGCTGTGCCTGTGGCTCCTCAACCTCCATCCTGGATGTAGATCCTCCTGCAGCTGCTGGTGGTGGCACTGGCAATGACTCCTCCTCAGGGTCATCCTCAAGGTCGTCCAATGAGAATGCAAATCCACCCTCCTCCATTGCTTGTCGCTCTAAATCATAAATCTCATCCTCAGTAAACAATGGAGGCTGCTCCCCTCGCCCTGTCCAATCACTGTATGGATCTATCTCATCCAAATCAATTGGATCATCATATGATATTTCTTCTACCTTTCTTCTGTGCAATCGAAGATTATATTGCACATAAACAAGGTCATTGAGGCGTTTTTGAGCGAGTTTGTTCCTCTTTTTTGTGTGGATAGCCTCAAACAAACTCCAATTGCGCTCACAATTGGAAGAACTACAAGGCTGGCTCAAGACACGGAGGGCAAATTTTTGAAGATTTGGGGTTTTTCCACCCCAATGTGTCCACCAAACATCTACAAAAAAAACAAAAAAAGAGTTAGAAAATTGTAACTTGTAACTTGTAACTTGTAATTATCAATTTTTCATTTTTGTAACTTGTAAATTTCAAATTTTATACCTGGTGGCAGCCTAGATACTGCTCTCTTTGCCAGGTCTGAAGAGAAGAGTGCACCCCTTTTTTCTCTATAACTCTGCAATTCATTAACAATGCAGTCTGCCTCATTAGGTGTGGATGTTATCCGCTGCATGCAAGTAGTGAGGCCCTCCATAACCTCTCCAGTAGGATCTGAATAGGTGCCTGAGTGGATGAAACGGGGGTTCAAGAAGTACCTTGCTGCATGGATAGGTTGGTGGAGTTGATTGTTCCACCTCCTATCGATAATCTCCCAAATGGGATCAAATTTGAGGCTGTCCCCCTTATAATAACTTTTAATAGCCTCCTTGGCCCTATCCATGGCCTCATAAAGATACGCCATTGGGGTTTGATCCCCATCCGCCAAGCGAAGCACTCTAACCAAGGGCTCTAACACCTACAATATAAATTTAAAAATGCAAAAAAAGATTAGAGTTACAATTTAGTAATTTACAAATTTACAATGAAAGACATTAACTTCAAGAAAAATGTTTAATTTGAATTTAGATTCAAACTCAAAGTTTTGAAGTTACCTTCACAATCTCTGTTGCTCTTTGTGCAAAGAGGGGCTCGAAGACAATGTTTTGAACTCTTTCTCCTTCTGGCTTCTTCGAATAAGGTGAGTCTACCCATGCTTGACTCACAAACATTTGTTTCAAAGCCGTCAAAGCACCAAGAATGCTTTGCAACGTTAAGAAAACCGTTGCAAACCTTGTCACACCAGGTCTCACCAATTCTCTCCCTTTGGTGTGCTCCCTCATCAAGCTGAGAACCCAAGGGTGATTGTAGATATATTTAGTGATCCTCCTTCCATCCTCTACAATCGGTGTGACCCAATCTAATTTGCCTATGTCCTCCAAAAGAAGGTCAAGGACATGGGCAGCACATGGTGTCCAAAAAATTGTGTAGTGTTTATCTTGGAGGATTCTTCCTGCTGCCACATATGCTGCTGCATTGTCAATTACAATTTGCACCACATTTTCAAGCCCAACCTCCATGCACACTTGCTCCAACATTCTAGCCAAATTTTCTGCATTTTTTACTATGCTGGAGGCATCCATGGATTTCAAGAACACCACTTCATTTTTGCAAGAAACCAAAAAATTAATGATGGTACGGTTTTTTCCATCCGTCCACCCATCAAAAAGTATAGTGCAGCCATATTTTTTCCATTCTTCTCTTTGTTCTTCTATTGCTGCCCTTGCCCTTTCAGTTGCATTAGAAAGCAACCTACAAGTACAAAGTGAAATTAACTACACAGTTTTAATTTGTAAACAAAAAAATAGCTTAAATTAATCATAAATTAAACTTAAAAACATAAATTAAACTTAAAGAATATAAACTAACCTCCCACTCAAGTCTTTGCGCGAAGGTGCCTTGTAGCCTTTCCCTACAACTGTCAATGCAGTCACCAAATTTTGCCAGTAAGGTGAGCTTGCCACATTGAAAGGTGTTGGGTGAAAATTATGTAATCAGCTTTTCAATAGATTACACAACTTGGACTTCAGCCACAGCTATGTGAGATGTAAATCTCTCCTCTCGGAAAGGGGAGGCGCCCTTCTTACTGCTGACAGAAGCGATAGTAAAACAAACAAGTAATTACAAAATGTACACAAAACTTACGAAGTGGGGGGGGTGTGTTACATTCATCCTTCTCTCTTTTTTCAAAGAAGATGTTTACAATGCTTCGCTGTTGGAAGTTTACAATTCTTAACAACTTTAAACGATCAACTAGCAGTAATACCAATACCTCTATCTTGTCAAAGCAAAGTAGAAATACCGTAAGTAATTAACAATAAACAAATAAAGTAAAAGGAAAGCTCACGAAGGCACAAAGTCGTTCGCAGCTTTTCAATGGTGGATCCTCAGAAAAATGTATCGCTTGGTCACATTAGGTCAGAAGAATTGGCTATGAAGTAGCCAACTCCAAGATCTAGAGGCCTAATAGAAAGCAATAAAAGAGAGGGAACATGCATGCAACAAACTCATTCAATGTCAATAATATGAGATAGAATGGTAACTCTTACCATAAATGTGATAGGAGACCCTTGGATATATAGCCAAGGTGAGAATATAGAGGGGCATAAGATTGCGATAAGTGTCGTGAATCTTAAGGACTTGTGACAACAATGAAAAGTTATCACTCCACCTAAAGTGGAAAGGTGATAGTGTGATAATCACCACAAAAGGTGGATCTCCCACAAAAGGTGGAGAGATAATCACATGATGTGTCCACAAAAGGTGGAAGTGATGAGGTATGAGATGTCAACTCCACCAAAGGTGGAAAATCTCCAACAACCTCCTATGTGGTCCCTAAGTAAACTTAAGTAAGGTGTAATTATGACCTAGGACAAGGTACAAAACATTTAATTACACCAACACCCCCCCTTAAGTGCAACTTAGGGAGAATGTACACAAATGCAAACAATGAAAGATGGGTCCCGGCTACTAGGCCATGTTAGGTACCCATGTACAAATGCAATGAAATCTCTCACAAGTGGAGTAAAGATAGAAAAACCCAGTGGGAAAAAACTACCCCCCAAAAGAGAGATGAAATACAAAAAGCTATGAACATAGCATGAGAAGGAAAAAACCCCATGTGAGGAAAAAGTCCCCCCCATACAAGAGAAGAAGAGAGACAAGGTAGCCCCCCCTCAATGTACAATGATCACCAATGGAAGATGCTCGAGAAGGAATGAAGAAACTGCTCCAAAACTGTCGAACAACGTTCCTCCCCTTGGGAAGAAACAATACCAAAGGTGGATGAATGAAGTCTCCCCAATCAACAAGTGAAGAAGGAAGAACCCTCAAGATGTAAGAAGTCTCTGAAATATGCTCAAGTGTCCCTGTGTTGATGCCGAAAGATGCCTTTCCCAAACCATGTGAAGCTGCAATGTAGTCACCTCCTGGAATCTGTGAGAAACCCTTTGCAACAACACTCTGATCCGCTGAAAAAGACAACTTAGGATCTAGCAAGGATGAAGATAGAACATATTCCAAAGACAATGTCTCCTCAAAAGAGAAAGTGGCCTCCTCCAACTGTTGTAAAGATGCATCCACAATCACATCAACCTCGAAAGACTGATCATGTAGAGGAGGGTCAGAGTGTTCCCTCGCAACAACTGAAGAAGAATCACCTTCATCAAAGAGAAGATGTAGATAATCAAGTGTGTCTCCCAAGTCTGCAATGTAGGACTCCACAAACAAACTGCCAATGTCTGTCAAGTAGTCATCCCATGAAGTTGCTGCTGGAAGACAAGGTATGCACTGTTGCACTGAATCACAAGGTACTGAAACTGTCGGAACACAAGTGTCATCAGGTACATCAGTCAATGTAGGAGATGGAGTATCAGCATTAGGTTCATGAACCTCAGAAGTAGAAAGCACTCCAAGATTCAAGTAACCATACTCGATCTCATCAAGTGTCTCCACACTAGGGTGAACTGAATCATCAATAGGAGCAAATATGAGAAGGTGTAGAACTGAGAACGATCATCAACCTCCCCAATTGCAACAAGAGCCCTGCTATGCAAATCTTGAACAATGACAGAATCTGGTGTGAACTCTACACTCTTTCCTGAACCACTATGTGTAATCTGATAGATGGAAAGGATGTTCCTTGACAAAGTAGGCACACATAGAACATCATTGAATGCTCCACCTTCAACGTCAATAGAACCCTCCCCACAAACTTCCAAAGAAGTGTTGTTTGCCATCAAAATGGGTGGTGAGGAACAAGGATCAAATGAAGAGTACATATCCTTGCACGAAGTCATATGATGCGAAGCTCCTGAATCAAGGATCCACTGATCTGTATTGGAATCTGCAACTGCAAGAAATGCTTGCCCCTTATGTTTATCATGTTGAGATGATGTAGAAGAAGGAGATGAGCTAGATGTTGTTGCCATGAGAGTTGTTCCTTTTCCCTTAGAAGAAGAATTGGAAGGAGATGATTCCTTCTCTTGATATGCAGTTGGCAAGTTGATGTTGTTCTTCTTAAGGATGTGTTTCAACTCATCAATTTGCTTAACATGACAACGATGCTCATCATGACCAATCCTTTTGCAATATGCGCATGTTGGTTGCTCCCTCTTACTTGAATTGTTGTAATTCTTTGAAGAAGATGATGTTGATGAGCTTTGTTGTGGAGGAGTGGATTGTTTGTTCTCTCCTTGTGGCTTTGGCGAAGATTTCTTTTGGTCTTTTCCTTTTCCTTGCTTATTGTTTCCATGATTGACCACCAATGCTCTTGAAGTTGAAGACTTTAGAATGCCCATTTTCATCAACTTATTTTGCTCAAGAATCAAAAGATCTGTGAGAGCCTCAAAAGATGGTGTTTTGAAGTTACTTATTGTCAATCTTTGAGTTTGAAAACTTGAAACAAAGGCTGCATACTCAACTGGAAGTTTATCTAACAAGTTGAAGACCAATTGATCATCTTCTTTTTCAATACCACAATCTTTTAGTTGTGCTCTTAATTCATTTGCCTTAGTGACATAATCCTGAATTGTATCAAAATCCTTGGGATCAAGGCTTAAGAGATCATGTTCAAGTTTGTATCCCTTAACCTTATCAACCTTACCATACAAAGCAACAAGTTTATCCCAAGCTTCCTTAGCTATAGTACATTTATCAACATGAAAAATGAGATCATCTGAAATGAACTCTCTTAATGTACCCAATGCCATAGAATTTTTAGTAATCCAATCCATAAATGTTGTTGGATCTTCCTTAGGATCTGAAGGTGCAGTTATGGTTCCATCAATGTAGTATATTAAACCTTTTTCCATTAGTTTACTCCATGCATGTACTTTCCAAGTACCATAATTATGTGCAGTTAAGAGTGGAACTTTAGATGAACCCATGATGGAATGAAAGAGCACAAGAGAGAAAATATGAACAATCACACAAGATACACCCCCCCAAATTCACTCAATCAAAGTACCCCCCCACAAATAGATGATTTTTGCACTTTATAATGTAGTGCGTGTACAATAGGCCACTTGCAACTTGGCTAAGTGGGCTTATGATTTCTGATTTACAACTTGATAAAAATAGGCTGATAACAGAGACTAGAACAAATAAGCAAAGACCTAAATTCAGATCTATGCAATACAAGTGCCAAATAGGCCAAAAATGACCATATGCTGAAAGTACAAAATCCACTCAAGATCGCTTCAAACTGATTGCAGATTCAAGAAGTAGATGAAAAATCATGCACTTTCAAAAAAAATGGCACCTGAAAAGGAGTTCGTATGTGCTTGAACGAAGCCTCAGAAGTTGCAAAAATGAGGACTAGATAGGTCCATAGTTGAGAAACTGAAAATTTTGGAAAATCTGTCCACCAAAATCAAAAAATGAGTATGCCACTATGAAGTACACAAAAAATTAGCCCAAATAAAAAAAAATTAGTTCTTAAAAAAGGCCTAAAAATGAGCAAGTTATGAGCCTTCAAAGTTGGATTGCAAAATTGAAAACTCCATTGGAGAGGGGGCAAAATTCTGAAAACTCACGACGCCATGCTAACGCCAATATTCCACAGTGCTTTAAATTTGACGGTCATTTGGTCAAGCCGTGATCCCAGATGAGTTTATATTTGACGGGCTTGATGCCCTGGCTACACCGCCGATTATGGTCGAATATGCCGGGCTTTAATATGGTGCCGAGTGTTTGACGCAGCATTGCCGACCGAAAATGTTGCCGGAAGTTGTCCGTTGACCGGTCACGGACTGGAAAGTTTCATTGACCGGGCCGTGATTTTTGAAAGTTCGGCCGATTTCGCTTTTTTATGAGTCACCATGGTGATTTCGCCGGCCGCTTACCTCGCGCTTAATGCCGCGGTGGCGTTTATAAGGTACCGCGACAGTGTGTATCGTTCGGCGGCATTCTCGTCACAAGCAGGTACTATTAAAATATTTTGATTTTGATTTATAAAACCAAAATACAATTTTTATTTTCGATTTTAAAAAATCCCAAATACAATCCAAAGAGGATTTTTATTTTATTTTATTTTGAATTTTTTAAAAAATCTCGCATCAAAATAGATATGATTTTTTCTAGAAAATTACATTACAAAAAATTGGAAATATTCTCAATAAATTTTTCCAAACTATGGAAGAAATTCAGAAAATTGAAAAATAAATTCAAATTGGCTTAATTTTCTGTGACCGAGCTCCTGAGTCCTGGATGGATTAAAGTTTAAAGGCAAATCTTGACCTAGCAAACAAACAACGCTAACAATGGTGGACTTAAATTTGGTGTAGGATGCTCCAAAATGCTGCTGCAACCTAGATCTGAAAATACACCATTCTTCAAATGCACCAAGATCTCTCCAAAATGGCGATCCAAAGACACTCCAATTGCTCTGATACCATGTAAGAATTGGCTATGAAGGTAGCCACCCAAGATCTAGAGGCCTAATAGAAAGCACAAAAGAGAGAGATAGAATATGACAAGAATAAACTGTATTCCTATCAATAATATGAGATAATAGAATGGTACAATGTACATAGGAGACCCCTTGGATATATAGCCAAGGTGAGAACATAGGAGGGCATAAGATTATGACAAGTGTCGTAATCTTATGACATGTGACAACAATGAAGAGTTATCACTCCATCTAAAGTGGAAAAAGATAATGTGATAATCTCCACAAAAGGTGGAAGTGATTAGGTATGAGATGTCAACTCCACCAAAGGTGGGAAATCTCCAACAACCTCCTATGTGGTCCCTAAGTAAACTTAAGTAAGGTGTAATTATGACCTAGGACAAGGTACAAGAAATTTAATTACACCAATGTAAGCACAAAGTCTTCTTAGACGCGAAGAATTCTAACAACATGAACAATTACAAGCGCAAAGTCTTGTAGATCATCCAACCAAAGTATCAAAGAGCATGAATAATTACAAGCACAAAGTCTTGTAGATCATTCAACAATAGTATCCAAGAGCATGAACAATTACAAGCACAAAGTCTTGTAGATTATTCAACCGAAAAATAAGCAAAAACACAAATGCAAATCTAAATAATAGATGTAACACAAAGTTTACATAAATCACTTAGAGTCCTTCATATTCCATCAATTAATCACCACCAAATAAGATCAATTCATAAAAGTATCGAATCCAACGCAAAGTTTGGCTTGCAATCTTCTTCTTTATTGATCGAATTTCATTCACAAAGTATGAACGCAAAGTTTCACAATTCTGCTTCAAAAAGGGCAGCACTTCGTTGCAAAATACTAAAGGATACTTTACAATGGAAAACCCTCACATTATATAGAAAGAGGGATGAGCAAAATTAGGAAACTAATTGAGGAAATCAAGGAAAGTTAGGTGAGCGATTTTAGGAGATCTCACCTAACTTTGACCAAAGTCAAAGTGTAATTTGTTTTCAAAAGATTACATCTTCGAGCTTGGTGCAATTACAATTTACAAAACGACATTTAAGATGTCAGGAAATATTTACAAGATGCATAAAGGGATGCAACGGAAATGTCTAACACTGGAGATCAGGAAGCTTCTTCATGGTTCCTTGCTTTGGGCATGGAGTCTTCATACTTCTTCTTGGTCTCCTGTATGAACGCATCATCTAGGCCAACTTTGTAATCTACAAGGGTGTGAGCTCTTGTGATCGGCCTTCTAGCAAATGAATGGATTTTCTTGCACCCGCGAAGATGCGTCTTGAGATTATCGAGTGTCAACCGTATATCGCAAATGATATGTATTGAGGCTCTGGGAAAAACTGTCATCCTCAACTTGTTGCATAACGGCTTCTTTGTAGATCTGGGATAGTTCACTGGATCAAAAGATGTCACCTTTAGGATCACTTGATGAAATCTGGAGAGAAACTGCAAGGATGGTGAATCAATAGACGTTAGCAGAAAAAGTAGCATTGGGAAGCGTGAAGCGAGAAATGATGTTGAGCAAGCGTGGAGCGGATGACAAGGCATGCAAAACGATGCACAAAAAGGAAGGAACAAGGTTCAAGAGTGAAATGGACAGAAATGAAGTTCATCTAGAAAAAGATTGTAAAAAGTGTAAGGGCGCTAAAATTCAGCGCCCTTACATTTTTGGAGATTTCAGTTTTGATGCAGGGGCGCTAAAAAAAGGCGCTCCTGCACTTTGCACAGTTAGAATATATTTCAACATGTTCATCATGTCAGGGCACTAATTTTTAGCGCTTCTGCATCTGAGACATATTTTTGTAAAACAAATGTAACGGTGCATGAAAACGGCGCTCGGGGTTTGCAAAGTGTTTGTTTGAAGAGACTAAGATAAAAAGTGCCAAAAGTGTAAAGGTGCTAAAATTCAGCACCATTGCACAAAAAATGACTAAGTCTGGAAAAAAAGTGTAAGAGCGCACTTTTTCAGCGCTCTTACATTTTGGAGAATTCACTTTTTATGCAAGGTCGCTGATTTTTGGCGCCACTGCACTTTCAACACTTAGCCAAAAACTTGGATGAGCTAGAGCGCACTTTTTTGGCACAACTGCATCTTTCATAATTTAACTAAGTATGATCAATGAGACTTCGTGAAGGAGCTCGTTTCGAAGGTCTTCGCGAGGCGAACATAGGGGGGATGCTCAAACTGACTGTTTGAGGCTTTGGAACACGTTTCGAGGTGGCTTGAAAATCACCTTGTTTTGCATGCTTGAACTTCACGAACCTAGGAAACGAACAAGTTTCGTAGGGGGGTTATCCGTGAATCGAGCGCTACTAGATTCCATGATAACAAAAGGGATGTTGTTGAAGTACCAAAAATCGGCACAAGCAATATCTGCATGCTCATGCACCTCCTTATTCCACCCAGTTGCCTCTAAAGGAGGTTGTGCACCAGGTGTGTTTCTAGGCACAAAAAAATCACCAATGCGTGAACTCGTGGTTGTGCCTGTAGGTGTTGATGTTGACCTTGGTACTCGAAGGGATGGAGGTGGTGGCGGGTTGCAGCAGTTGCCTTCGCACACGTGGACCACGAAGAGATCCCACTATGTCGGCTGCTATATCATCATCATCTGACAGTGACTCAAAGTTGACTGCAACACCTTGAGAAGAAGCTATGGCAGCTTGCATTGCCTCTTTTGCCTTCGCTCTTTGCACCTTTTTTTCTTCTGCAGCGGAAAGTATTGCATTCATTTGTCTTTTTATTTCCTCATTGGTGTTTATGCACTCCTTAGCATCACGTCTAGGGATGCCTGCAAGGTGGTATTTGAGGCGATTGATGCCTCCACTGTATACAGTTTTACACCTAATGCAATACACTGTTCCAGGTTCTGGTCCTTCATATGCATATTTCCAAGCAGGATCTCTAGCTCCTGCTGGACGAGTGCCTACATATTCCCCACTCGTAGGCATGGATGGGGCTGAGGTAGGGGTAGAAGCGGATTGAGAAGCCATTATCAATTAACCTACAAGTACACACAAAAGTGAAAGCACAACTTGTTAGTTTTTTGATAGAAAATTTTAAAGCAAGCTAAATTAGATTAAATCAACATAGATTACTTTAAATTAGTAATCTAAGATTCTAAACATATAGATTAAATCAATATAGATTACTAATCTAAGATTCTAATCATTTTCATCAAAAAAATTGGATTAAAAAAAGAAATTAATAAACTAGGGTTACAAAAAAATGTAAAAAATAGAAAATTACTTTAAATTAGAAACAAATTAAGCTAATATATGATTTTAAACATGTTTTCAACAAACCAGAAGAATCAAATTAAAAAAAACAAACTAGGGTTTGAAGAAAATTTCAAAAAAATAAAAAATTAGCAAAATATGAGAAAAAATCAAAAAAAAAAGAAAGAACAAACAAAATCAAAAAACCTACCTGGAAATCCAATTTGCCTTTGAAATCCAATGAAATCCTCCTCCAAATCTCGTCTCCTCAACATAAAATCACTAAAAAATGGTGCAAAATGCTCTAAACTCCGTTTTTGCTATGCCAAGAGTGAAAGAAACTCAAAAAAACGAAATGCAATGACCTTTTGGCCGTCGGCGGACTTCACAGTCTGATCGCGCGAGTTTTTTTTTAAAACTCGCCGACTTTTTGTGAAAAACTCGCCAAAAATTCGGCGAGTTGTTTTCTGCGAGTTCTCGTTATTACTCGTTTGGAAAAAAAACTCGCGACTTTTAGGCGAGTTTTCCAACTATGATTAGCCAAGCCATAAAAAAGTGAGAATGATCATTAAAAGGACATTTTATCCATCTACAAACATTTTCTTGTTTGAATGTGTAATGTCCCAAAAACAAATTGATCTTCAGGTCGACCTTCTACCAAATAGTGTTTTTGAACACTTAGTGAATTTTCTTTAAATGAATAAATAATTGTTATTTATGGCTGACATTTCCAGGTTTGCGCCAGTTATAGTTTGAATTAGAAGATTTAACTTTTATTTTTTTATTTTCTTTGTGGCCGACCGCTTGGGTCGAGCTTTGGGTGAGTTGTTTATATGCTTCATCTCTTCATTTTGTAGGGCATGACAAGTTTGGGGTGAATTCCTGTTTGGCTGATCTGAAGCATAGCTTCCTGATTGGAACACTCGGCTGGTGAGTAGCTTCAGCTAAGCAAGCTCATTTCTTTCTCTCATCCTCCTTCCAACATTTGACTCATTGTATTTCCCCACGCAGGTGGATTTTGAAATAGCGACAATATATCTTTAGCTTGTGTTCGCAACAGGGAAGAACCAAGCGACCAGTGCTCCAGCCGAGCCTCACGGCTTTGGCCTACACACCACATTCACAGATAGCATTGGATACTTTGAACGAAGCTAGGAACGAGTCTGCCTAACCTCCAATTCGATGCACACGTTAGCATGAGAGGAGTCTACTTTGCCACTTAGACCATCGGCACTCATTGCATCAACAGAGAGATTTCATCAGGTATTTCTTGAGGACAAATGCGCACTGGAATTCGAGCGACACCATCCCTTTGGGGCGGAGCTCCATATCGATTATTATACTCTGGCATCTGCGCAGAAGTTGCCAACCCAAATCAAATCGAGTTGGTAGTGAAGGACATGTTGCCATTGATCTTGTTAATTTTGTAAGCCGTATTACTAGCATAATGTATGTTGGAAGTTATTGAATGAGCTTATCATGCTCTATGAATTGTGGATACAATATAAAATGTGGTTCTATTCCTATTTATTTTCCAGTCTATCTATATTCAATAGTTAAACGATTTAAATAAGATTTCAATATTTTTGTGAGGATCCGACCTAGAATAATACAGTGGTATCAGAGCCTTAAGGCCTGTCAGCCTGTGGGCTAAAGCTTATGCAATTAAGTTAGAGGGATATTCGTGCCATTGAAAGAGAGAAAAAGAAATCTGAAGCTGCGCAAGGAATAGGAGGCAGAGGTAAGGGAAAAATGGGAGACAAAGATCAAAACGATAAGCTGGATAACTTCATGAAGCAATAGGATCAGACAAACCAGATTTTGTTACAAGCAATTTAGTCCCTTACAACAGCTATTAACAACATTAAATCCGGATCCAATGGTGTTGAAGGAGGACAATCTGAGCGCTCAGGAGGAGGAGAGCAAAGTAGGACTTCAAACAGTCACACCCACAAGCATTCTCAGGCAAGGTTTTTGCCTAAGACAGAAGGTCGACAAGAAGGGTAAGAGCAGTGTAGCTATGCAAGCATTGTTCGCGAGTACTTAGATCTGGACGCTGAGGCTCAAGCAATCATCTCCTTTGATTAGTTCTATAGTGCTAGACGAAGCGATGAAAGGCAACACCGTGGGAATAGAGATCTCCAGCATAAGATCAGCAAGCTATCACTTCCGACATTCGATGGGTCTAGAAAGATGACTGCCCAATCATGGATTTGGAAACTAGACACATTTTTATCTCAGCCCCATGACAGAAGAGGAGGCTATCAAATTCGCCATTTTACACTTGGAAGATCTCGCTCATGAATGGTGGCACCATGGCATTGTAACACAAGGGTTTGATCAAGTATCCTCATATGTTGATTTTACATAGAAATTGGTGGAGCGGTTTGACAAGAAAGACCCGGAAGCATACTTCCAAGAATTAACCAGATTGAAGCAAACAGGCACCATGGAAGATTATGTTTCGGAATTTCAAAGACTCACAGTAATGGTATCCGATGTATCCGATAGGAGGCTCACTTTCTTCTTCATCGAAGGCTTATCCGATTCATTTTGTGGGTTGGTGAGGGCTTTGGAGCCAACCACCTTAGAAGACGCCATTCGGAAGGCATTGAGTCTTGAAGATTCCACCAAGAAAGGGAAGGCCACTGTCAAGAACACACCAACAAGGCAGCCAAGGAAGCCTTTCATTAAAGAAAATCTGCCACCCAAGATCCCCCCTACAGGTCCACAAGGCATGTCAAGAAATGAATTACGCAAGGGCTTGCGTTACTACTGCAATGAGAAGTGGAATAATCAACACAGGTGCCAAGGAAGGGTACAAGTTTACTACATTGAAGTGGTATCCGATGATGAGGCAGATACTGAAGAAGGGATCAATGAGGAGGACACCCTAGGAGAACTACAGGAGCCCGTAATAGAGGAAGGCCCAACAGGAAGCACTTTGGCAACATTGTCAGGGACACCTCGATACCACTCCTTACGTGTAAGGGGAGTTCTTAAGGGGCAAAGGGTTATTGTGCTCATCGATAGTGGAGCTACACATAACTTCATCGACAAGAGAACAGTGGCTAAGCTGCGATTGGCAACAGAGGATTTTGAAGGGTTCGATGTTCTGGCAGCCGAAGGTAATGTCCTTCCTTGCACAAAACGAATTCAGCAAATGGAATTAATTTTAGGTGGCCACAAGATGGAGGATTTCTATGTTGTTGACATAGGCGACACCGACATGGTCCTAGGAGTGCAGTGGCTACACTCACTAGGAGAATACACCACTAACCACCAGACCATGGAGCTAAAGTTCAAGCATGAGAGTAAGGAGGTTGTGCTCAAGGGCCTTTCCAAGAATGGGCCTATGGTAGTTTCTACTAAGAGAATGGAGCGATCTTTTCATAGGGATCAAGTGGCATGGGCAGCAGAATGCTTGATTACAAATACTAGCACACCCAAGGAGGAGAGAACATTTCCTAGTGACATTCAGGCTATCTTGGATAAAAAGTGCAAGGTCTTCTGAGAAATTCCAGCAGGATTGCCACTAGATAGAGGATTTCAGCATGTGATATAACTTGAGGAAGGGGCCAAATCGGTGATCACCACTCCTTATCGTCATCCACGAATATACAAAGTAGAGATCGAGAAAACCATCAAGGAACTATTGGATATGGGATTTATATGTCCAAGCTCAAGCCCTTTTGCCTCGTTAGTTGTGCTGGTCAAAAAGAAGGATGAGACACTCAGGATGTCCATCGATTATAGAGCTCTCAACAAAAAGACGATCAAGAACCGCTATCCCATTCC
>VDFB02164806.1:0-21654 GCA_007258455.2 Sequoia sempervirens | reverse complement strand
CTCATCAAGAGATGGCTTAGCAGGAGGATAAAGAACAAAATTTTTGGTGCTCTTCCCATCTAAAATGGTCATGTCACCTTGCTGGCATCCAATATATGCATTTGTTGTT
This sequence comes from Sequoia sempervirens, assembly GCA_007258455.2. Lineage (NCBI taxonomy): Eukaryota > Viridiplantae > Streptophyta > Pinopsida > Cupressales > Cupressaceae > Sequoia > Sequoia sempervirens. The sequence goes on along the minus strand of VDFB02164806.1, from coordinate 21,545 downwards.
GCTAACCATGGCCTTCCAAGAATAATGGGATACCCACCTAGTGTAGCTTTAGGAGAAAGAATCATGAAGTCTGTTGGGTACTCCCAGGAGTCTAGAGCTACCACAAGATCTTCCACTATACCATCAGGCTTAATAGTAGAACTATCAGCAAGCTGCAGGACATTAGGTGTAGATCTCATGTTTTTAATCTTTAGTTGTTGTAGGATGTCCTTGGTCATTACATTGATTGTTGCCCCTAAATCAATCAAAGCATTCCTTATTTGGATTTTGTTTATAACTACTACCACGAGACTACTTAGGTCATTTTACTTAGGGTAGTCACTTTTCCAAGCATGATTTCAGCTAGCTATCCCACCACATGAAATGTAGTTGGGTCCTTCTTCTTCCTGTCTAGATTCTTGAGGCATGCTTCCTTGATTGTCTTTCCATAGATTGGGACATCCTTTATGGTCTGGAATAGAGGGATTTGGACACATATATGCTTCAATTGATCTAGGATGTCAAAAGTGGTATCCTCTTTTTCTTCCTTTTTCTTGGCAACTTCCAATCTCTCAAGAAATGGTGGTTCTTGTTCAATCTGCTTGACTGGGACTGGTTTAGGATTTTTAGGGACACTTGACTGAATGCAATCATTCATAGGTTCCTCTTCCTCTTCCATAGGAAGCTTAGTGATGATGGATTTGGAAGGGGCTGGTAAAGTAGTTCTTGAATGCAAGTGGATATCACTTACACTCACAACATATGCAAGGAATTGATTTGAATTAGCAAAGTATACAAGTTGTTGCTATGGTTCTTTATTTGGATTGGGTGTGGGATGAGCTAGTAGCTAAGTAGGTTTAGGTGCATTTGAGCCTTAATTAGCAGGTGGAGGTATTATAGTAGGCTATTGGGGCTGAGAAGGTGGTTGCATGTAACTAGTTGTTTGGGTAGGTCATTGCTGACCTCCCCTCTGTTGATTTTTTTGTTACTAATTTCTTGGAGGCGGCTGCCAATGCCCTTGATATTGCTGCCAATTCCTATGAGATTGTTGCCAATTCCCCTAAGGTTGCTGCCACTGGGGTAGATATTTTTGGTGATTGGGCCAAGCATTTGGAGGGTTACCCAGTGGATATCCTCCATAGCTTGATGGATTGGAAGTTTCCATTGGCTGCCAAATGAATAGGAATTGAAATATGACCCAACATAACATAATGAATCTGAGGGCATACCTTGTCTTGGAGCCCAAGGCTTCCTTTGTGCAACATAGTAGACATGATCTTCTTCAATCTAGATTGGTTTGAACTTAGGTGGAATCTTATTTCCTTCAATATTAGCTACCATCTTGCATCTGTAGTACTTTTTCCTGCAATGGGGGAAATACTCTACCAACATTGTCTTTGCCTCCTCTTGTTTCTTCTTGGCCTGAAATATATCTAACTGAGTAGCTAAATTTTTTATGATGTCTTGCTTGAAATCTACCAACCAGTTTGTGATCTTCATCCTTGAGACTCCACTGGTAGATGACTTACCCATAGAGGATTGGTAAGCTCTCCCTTTCTTTGAAGCTTCCCTAGAGTAGTTATGGCATATTTTCATGATGTCTTCCCAAGGAACTTGGGTGATATCTCCTACCATCAGGTCCAAGGCATCATTGATTCCTCTCAAGAAAAGAAACTTTTGTGATTCTTCATTGAGGGTATGGTGTGGAGATTTATGTAAGCATAACAAAAACCTTGAAACATAATCCTTAAGTCTCTCATCCTCCTTTTGTTGCATCTTGAAAATGTCGTATCCTCTCATGTCACTACCCTTGCAATATTCTTTGTATTTCTCAAGGAACTTTGTCTTCATGTCATCCCAAGTTTCCATAGTATCTCTGCCTAGGCTCATGAATCATCTTAATGCAGCTTCTTTCATAGTGGTAGGAAATAGCTTAAGCCTATGGGCATTAATGGTATAATCATAACTCTTGTAGAGTATGTCAAACTCAAACAAGAAGGTATCAGGATCTTCTATGACAAGACAATAAAACTTGGAAAGTGTTGAAGCAGGGATATTTTTAATGTTGTCAACTTCATTATGATGGGTAATGGGGAAATGAAAAGATGGTTGGTTAGGTCTATTTCTATTTTTATCACTCATGCCTGCTTGAAGGAATTCCAAAGAAAAGGGGTTTTCAAGCTGATTTTGGTCCTCAAAGGAAACTTCAGAGCTAGTCAGATCAGGAAATCCATTAGCAAAGGGGTGTGGATTTTCTTCTTCTTCTTCTCTTTGCAGGTTTTGATATTCAACTAGCTAGAATGGATTAGGATTGTTAGGAATAAATCTCCCATAAGCATCCCTTCTCCTTCCTCTATGCATGCGGTATCAACTCACTATCAGCCAACTCACACAAAGAATTGGTAAAGAATAAGGGGGGTCATTACTTCCTAAATGAGGGATAACAACTTTAAAAAATACTATAGAAAGAAAACTATTAATGAATCCAAAGAACTTCCTAGTTTGAGACCATCCCTAGCAATGACACCAAAAATGTCTGCCTCCTACAATGATTTAACAACTAGTTTGTTACAACTATGATTTAGATATTGGACATCTAACCTGAATAGCCATTTCAATCATCATGAAGGTGCATTTAACTTGTCAACCCAAGGACGTGAACTTGAAATGGGTTAGCATAGTATGTGCACTAGGAACCCCAAAGTAGCCATTTTCATTCTACCTCTAAGAAAGACGCAATGCTGGAAGTAAATTGCTTAGAAAGGAATAACATAAATGCTAACCTTTGGTTTGCATAGGGAATCTTTTTCTGTCAACCTTCTTTGACCTTTGAATGATTCCCTTGTTGGATGGTATGGTGCATACCCACTGGTGGTGTCTTCCTCAATTTAGCATCCTCAAATTAGATCTACATGGAAATGTTAGTACACACAATAATTGCACATTTGTAACCACCTTAATGAACATTCATTAACCACATGTAAGATTAATATAGATAGTCCATATAACATGCCATTATCATTAAAGGTTTGCAGAAATAAGGTTAAGCCCAATGTTTGTAGTTTGAATAAATATCATAAAAGTATCAACACTTAACACAAAATTCCATGGTAACTTCAACAACTAAATCATAAATTCTACCCAAAATGATACCATAAACTAGACTCATCAGCAACAAGGAAGGTATGGATTTATTTCCTTAGAAAAAAATCTGATGCATTTGAAACTTTTAAGAAATGGAGAAGCTTAGTTGAGAATGAGACAGGAAAAAAGTTAAAATGTCTCAGATCTAATAATGGTGGTGAGTATTGCAGCAAAGATTTTGAAGATTATTGTTCCTCTAATGGTATTCATAGGTAGAAAATGGTTCCAAGGACTCCACAGAAAAATGGAGTGGTTGAACGCATGAACATAACAGTAATGGAGCGTGCACTGAATATGAGATTGCATGTTGGGTTGCATTTAAACATGTGGGTAGAGGATGTAAACACTATTGTTTATTTAATCAATAGAGTTCCATCTAATCCTTTGTGTTGTGGTATTCCATAGGAAGCATGGATAGGTAAGAAGGTGAGTTATTTTTTTCTCAAGACCTCCAGTTGTGAAGCATTTGCACATGTAGATCCTGAAAATAGAACCAAGCTTGATGCAAAATCAAAGAAATGTATATTTGTTGGATATGGAATTGATGAATTTAGTTATAGTCTTTGGGATTTTGAAAATCAAAAAATTGTGAGAAGCAGGTATGTCATATTCAATGAGAAAGTGTTATACAAAGATCAGTTGCAGCAGCATGAGAAGAAAGAAAATGATTATGTAGTGCTAGATGATACACCAAATAGCAATGTTCCAGTGGTTCCTTATGATCCACAACCACAACAACAACAAATACCACAAAATCCATTGAATTTTAGATGATCTTCAAGGATAAGTAGACCTCTTGAAATATTTTCTCCCTCTTTGTATTCTATTTTTTTAATAGATGTTGGTGAGCCTAAATGGTATGATGAAGCTATGCAGATGGCTACAAAGGTTTAGTGGGAGCATGCAATGGAAGAAGAAATGAACTTGTTGAAAAATAGAACTTGAAAATTATGAAAGTTAAAAAGGATTTACCAAACAAATAGGTTTATAGGTTGAAAGCAAAAGATGGAGGTAAGAACAAATTTAAAGCTAGGTTAGTTGTCAAAGGATTTGCATAGAAAAAGGGCATTGATTTTGCTGAGATTTTTTCTCATGTTGTTAAGATGACTTCTATTTGTATCATTTTAAGTATTGTGGTTGTTGAAGATTTTCATTTGGAATAGCTAGATGTGAAAACCTCCTTTCTTCATGATGATTTGGAGGAGGAGATATATATAGAATAGACCCAAGGATTTGATGTCAAAGGCAAGGAGAAATTGGTGTGTAGATTAAAGAAGAGTTTATATGGCTTGAAACAAGCACCTCAACAATGGTACTTGAAATTTGATAGTTTTATGGTTGAGCAAGGATACAACAGGTGTAATTCTGACCATTGTGTTTATTTTAAGAGGTTGGATAATGACAACTACATTATTTTATGTTTATATGTTGATGAAATGCTTGTAGTAGGGTCTAACATGGATCACATAAGTGAGTTAAAACAATAGTTAGAAAAATTATTTTCTATGAAGGATTTGGGGGCAATAAAACAAATCCTTGGTATGAGAATTTTTAGAGATAAGAAGAATAGAAAATTGACTCTATCTCAAGCTAGTTATGTTGAAAAGATGTTGTAAAGATTCCACATGGAGAATGCAAAAGTTGTCAGCACACCTTTGCCTAGTCATTTGAAATTGACTAAGGAGATGTGTCCAAAGACATAAGAGGAGGAAGATAAAATTTCCAAGGTACCATATGCTTCAGCTATAGGAAGTTTAATGTATTCCATAATATGCACAAGACCAAATATTGCACATGTTGTTGGATTCGTAAGCAGGTATATGAGTAATCCCAGATTGGAGCATTGGAATGGAGTAAAATGGGTTCTCAGGTATTTGAGAGGTACATCCAATAAATGTTTATGTTTTGGGGGCTCTAATACTAATTTAGCAGGTTATGTAGACATAGATTTGGTAGGTTATATTGATACCAGGAGGAGTATTACAGGTTATGTATTTATTGTAGGTGGGATAGTAGTAAGTTGGATCTCATAGTTGCAAAAGGTGGTTGCTTTATCCACCACGAAGGCAGAGTATGTAGCTACAACAGAGGCAAGCCAGGAGATGATATGGCTGCAATATTTCATGGAAGAATTGGGAAAACAACAGGCCAACAATTATTTTTTAACAGATAGCTAGAGTGCCATACATCTTGCAAAGAATTTTTCCTTGCATTCAAAGACCAAACACATACAGTTGGGGTATCACTTCATTTGATCAGTGTTGGATGATGGATAGTTAAGGCTGGAAAAGATAAATATAGATGACAATCTAGTGGATATGTTTACAAAGGCAGTGCCAAGGGAGAAGTTGATCTCCTCTTTAGCTTTGGTTAGTCTTCAAGACTAAAAACAATCAAATTAGAATAGTAGGGTCTAGGGTACTTATTTCTAGTGGGAGCTATAGGGTCAGCAGTGTTATGATCAGTCTCCAAGTGGGAGATGATATGGGGTGGAGTCTGATTAGTCTCCAAGTGGGAGATTGTTGGTAAATGGAGCCTAATTAGACTCAGAGGTTAAATTTTCCCCACATTTATTGGCACAATTTCCCCCCAAATTATTTAACGTGGTTAAGGGGCATCGCCCCTTGCAAAGGTTCGGGGGCAGCACCCCCAAGACGGGTGTTATTTTTCTATTGGCCAACATAAAAAAAGCCCTATTTTGTAACCAACATAAGTCTTGATAAAAGGCTAAGGGTTTGGGTTTTTGTGGACATTGTATTGTAGCATTTGTAGTGGTATTGAGTTGCAAGGATTACTGGTTGTAATCAGTTTGATTTACTAGATAATAACATTGGACTCTCTGTGGTGGATGTAGCTTGAGTTTGGGTGAACCAAGTTAAATATTGTCTCTTGCTATTATTATTTTTGTGTTTCCATTCCTTTGTTTAATCTTTATTTGAATTTAATTGATATTTTATGCATACAATTCCTAACAAGTCTAACATGGATAAAACATTTAGGTAAAACCTGATCTTGTGAAGATGGTGAGGACACGAACCAATCCTCACAGTAGCCAAGAAGTTGGGAAAGGACCAACATGAATTGAAGCTAGACTTAACCAAATTTTGGCAAGGTTAGAAAACCTTCAACAAGAAAAGGCACAAGCTAGGGTTGAGAAAGAGGTTCATGTAATGAGAATGAAGGTGAAAAATCTTCTCATGGAGATGATGAACCCATGGTCACGAAAAGGAAAGATCACGAATGCCATCTGAGGAAAGAAATAAGAAGCGTATGGCTTCAAAACTTTCCAAGGATATGAAGAAGATTGTTCCACTCATGTTTGAGGGAAGCACCAACAAGGATGAAGCTAAGGAATGACTTGTTCAAATGGAAAAGTGTTTCGAAATCTGAAATTACACTGAGACCACTAAAGCCACTTGGGTTGCATACCAGTTAGCTAGAGAAGCTTCAACCTAGTGGATGAACAAAAAGTTGGAACTCAATATGAACTCATGGAAGCTAAAATGGGGGGAATTTGATGAGATTTTCCACAAGCGATGGTTGCCCCAACTATACTATGACCAAAAACTCACAAATTTTCATAGTTTGAAGCAAGGAAATATGTTGGTCAATGAATATTGGGAGAAGTTTACCTGACTTATGTGCTATGTTTCTATATATCATAAGGATGAATACTTTTGCATTAGATAAATTATAATGGGACTTAACAATCAAAATTAAGGAGAAGTGGATATGCATGGTCCAACAACCATGTATATTTTTTATGAAAAAGAAATTAATTAGGAGCAAAAGCTTAGGGCTATCTCCAATCAATAGGAAACTAAAGACTGTAAGAAGATTGCGAAAATTCTTGATAATCCAACTCCAAAGAAGGTGGAGGTTTGTGAAAAATGTACCTAAGCAAGGAGAAAAAGGTATCCACAATAGTGGAAAATATTTGAGAAGGGAGTGAAGAAGGAATGGTTCCAATCGAGGAAATACCAACAACATTGGTGGAAATGCTAGTGGCTCTGGAGAACCTACAAAGAAGAAGGTACAATTTATAGGGTGCTATACTTGTAGGGGAGACCATTTTGCTAGAGATTGTCCTAGTAAGCCTTTTGGTAGTTCACTACCTAATCAATGGGAAATTTTCCAAATGAGGATATATGTAGTAGTAGATAACTGCCAAGTAGAGTATCATGCAACTCCCATTGAAACTCCAAGTATTTTGTTTGGTTTACCCATTTCAGTTCTAATTGATACTAGAGCAACTGAGAATTTCATTTCACCTAGAGTGGACAAGAAATTATCTAGAAATTTTGGACACATGGCAACGTCTTGGGATGTAGAGTATGAAAACTAGATAAGAGAAAAGATGGAACATTGTTTGTTCAAGGCTAGGATAGAGCTACCTTGTTTCTCTATTGAAGTAAACCTTTATGTCGCACCATTAGGATCTTATGATGTTATCTTAGGTATGAATTGGTTGTGGAGACATAGGGCTAAGGTATATTGTCATGAGAAAACTATAGAATGCCTAGATGATTTTGGAAACTAAGTAAAGTTCCAAGGGATACCTAGAGAGGTAAAGATTTGTCAAATCTCAACAATGCAACTAGTGAGGGATGAGAAGAAAGGGTGCAAACTTGTTTCCATTAATATTGAAGAAGATATAGATAACGTGGATTCCCAAAGCTTTCAAGAGATGGAAGATGCTGAAACAAATGACACAGGAATGTCAAGCATGGAAAGATATCCTATAGTGAGAAAATTTTTGGATGTGTTTTCAAAGGAGTTACCTAGGTTACCACCAAAGAGGATATTTGATTTATCTATAGATATAATTCTAGGGTATGAACCTATTTCCAAGGTACCCTATAGGATGACAACAACTGAATTAATGGAGCTTAAGGCACTATTGGATGAACCGTTATCAAAAGGTTTGATAAGACCGAGTGTTTCACCTTTGGGAGCACTGGTTATTTTCATGAAAAAGGATGGTACTTTGCATTTGTGCATTGAATATCGTATGCTTAACAAAGCCATGGTAAATAATAAGTATCCATTGTGAGGAATTGATGATATTTTCAATCAAATGTGAGGAGCTACCATATTCTCAAAGATAGATCTAAGATTTGGATATCACTAGTTGAAAATTAGAGATGAAGATATCTTTAAGACTACGTTTATGACCAGATATGGAAACTACAAGCTTGATTGATTAAACAAGATATTCTACTTTTGTTTATTCTATTTTTTGAGCTCTATCTTGATTGATTAAACTATTCTTTTTGTTACTTGTGCATAGAGGAAAGTATTGCTTTCTTTGAAAGAAAAGTGAAAATTATTTGTCATGGGCATTATTATTATACTAGACATAAGTATATATGGGTAAGGGAGTATGTTTATCATAGGTATTGTTATTATACTGGATATGATCAAACATAGATAAGCTTAAGGGAAAATCTTAGCTAGATAATTAATTATGCTAGATGGCTAGTAGGTTAATCCTGGGAATGTTGTCTTGTGAAGGGAGGGAACTTGTACTTTTCTTATTGACTTGTGTTACCTTAGGTGTGTTAAAGAGATAGGTTATCCTGGGGAGTAGTTTCCCATGGAGAGGGATTGCCTAAGCATAGATATAATGGCCTTAAGTCAAAACGAGCTTGCCATAGTGTAGCTGAATGGTAGACCATTGCTCAATTACAATGAGTGAGAACACTTTGGCCAAAGTAGTGTGAATGTCTGAGACTCCACTATAGATAGTGTGATGCCAAGACTCCACTATTAGTTCACCATTCCTATTTAAATGCATGAGGCATACCTAGTGTAGGTATAAATCCTAGTCATGTAGGACACAACACTATGCTTAGAATGGTATGTCCTATGGGGTTACCCAACCAATACCTTCATCACAAGGAAGGGACATCTATCATTGATAGATGTATGAGGGATCACATATGAGTCTTTGGTTGGTAGAAAATTGTTTGAGTGATGCTTCTCCTCCCTAGCAGGCAATAAAAGACCAAGGTTTTGAAAGATAGATTCCTAGACCATCTATATCATATCCTATGACTTGCTTGAAGGAGCTATGTCTGTAATTTTGTACTTTCTTAGAAATATTGTACTTGGAAAAATATTGTAATGGAATGGAAATCCTTATTGTACATTTTTATAACATCTTTGTTCATATATTTTCAATAAAGAAAGGGAAACTTTTTATTGCAATGGCTTGTTACATAGTTTATTTTACTCACATGGTAAACACTTAGGAAATCCACTTCAATGAAAATTTGGAATGTTACACGAATCCTATCGATATAGAGCAGTCTCTTTGATACAAACACACATACTTTTCCAACCTAGAGTACTAGGTAATGGGGCCAGTCACGATGTGACTTTAATGACATAAGTTGTATCTAATGTGACTAGTAACCTATGATAGGAAATCAACATCAAAATAGAACTTCTGTTAGAGCACCATCACTGCAACCCTATGATTTAACTAATAAACTTTAAAACCATCCCAAGACCATAAATAAACAATTTTTTAGCATATTATACATCCTCTAAACCTGCCAATCGCATATCTACAATGTACTTAGAAAACCCACATCAAATCTATCACTAGATTTTCATTCAAATACCTAGAAGCCTTTCTTGTAGAAAGATGACAACATTTTGTCAACTTTGCATTATTTTGAGCAACTTTTGCAATATCTACATAATCATTCTTCTTTCACCAACAACTTGAACCACTGCTTCCAGATCCTAATCCACATCTCTCTATCATCATGCCACCAATTTTCCTTGCATGATATCCCCTTTTGACATCAATGACAACAACATGCTAACAAAACCTCCTACTATAAAGTATTTCAATGTTTCTAGAAGAAATGCTATATCATAAGAGATGAAGTGAACATAAGAAATTTTGATGCAAGATCTAATGAAGGAATGTTCCTTGGATATTCTACAAGAAGAAAATCTTACCGGTGGTATAATAAAAGGTTGAAGAATATTTTTGAAAGTGCAAGTGTTAAGGTGGATGAATAAACACTATAGAATTTTATACTGATAGAAGGATATGAATCTGACGTTGTAGTGAAGAAGAAAAGGATGAAGAAAAGTAAAAAGAGATGATATTTGAAAAGGAAGAAGATCCAAAAAAGATCCATAAAGCTCCTAATTATGTGCAGATCAATGGAGATAAGAGAAAAGGTGTGTTGATAATGAAGAAAGCAACTATCATAGAGGAATAAGTATTGTTTTGTTTACTTTTAGAGGTGGAATCTAAAATAGTGATTGAGGCAAGCAAATATGAGAATTTGATCAAGGATATGAAAGAGGAATTGGAACAGATTGAGAAGAATTGGACTTGGGTATTGGTCCCTAGACCAACAAATAAGAATGTACTATGAACTAAATGGTTTTTTAGGAAGAAATTGAATGAGGATGGAAAATTTATCAAAAACAAGGAAGACTTGTGTCTAAGGTCTACTCACAAGTAGAAAGAATAGTTCTTGAGGAGAAATTTTCTCCAATGGCAAGGATGGAAGCCATTAGAATGTTTTATCATTTTTCAACACATAAAGGCTTCAAATTATATTAGATGGATGTAAAGTCGGTGTTCTTGAATGTTGAGTTGGAAGAAAAGGTATACATTGAACAATCAAAAGTATTTTAGTTATCAGATGATGTTGATATGGTCTATAGATTAAATAAATCATTTTATGGACTCAAACAATCTCCTAGAGCTTGGTATGCAGGACTAGACAAGTATTTGTTGCAACAAGGATTCAGGAAAGGTATTGTAGATCTAGAAACCTTTAATTCAAGGTTGAAGGAGAAAAAATCCTAATTGTGGTAGTATGTGTATTCCATTATCTTTGGAGGAAATGAAGGTATGTGCAAGAGGTTTGTAGAGGAAATGCAAAAAGATTTTGAGATGTCAATGTTTGGCGAGATGAATTTATTCCTTGGATTACGAATCATTCAATCAAAAAAAGGTATTTTCATTTCATAGTCAAAGTATGTGATGCAGAGCTAAGGAAGAAAACAATTACCTCATTCTCATTTTTTTCCAAAACTCAAACATTCATAGTTTTCTCATTCACCTTTTCCAGCTTAATCAATTAGTTCAAACACTCAACTTTCCATTTAGAGTTCCAAATTTATTAAGGGACCTCCTAGACACCTTAAACAACCTTAATTCAACCCAAAACAAAAAACACAAAGTCTTCCCCTTCCATATTCCATTAATTCTTTATGGTTGTCCTCCAAAGCATAAAAAATACACTATTTGACCACAAAACCCCAACCTTACTCTTCAAGGCACAAATAACTAAATTCTCCACTTAAGAAATCTTCATTAGGATGATACAACAAAATATGACTCTTCACAAACCCTTAAAAATACTGGCTACTTGTTTGGGTTACACTTCCTTCACAAACTAAGTGCAAAGCTTGTAGGTATGCAAAACGGTCTATCAAAGCTTTTATTCCAAACTATACACAAGAACCTAAATAACTTTACACATTTGAGTACCTTTTAGGCTTCCCAAAAACATATTCTCAATTGGGTAATAGGTATTTTGTAACACATACTTCAAAATATACAGATTCAGCCAAAAATTAGGCCTAATTTAGTCTTCCCACAAACAATGGTTATTGATTGTGTTATTCCCACCATAAAATTTCCTTAACCAATGCTTGGAGCACGTAAATTTGGATTTGATTATGCTTTAAAAACCATCAAAATTCCATTCACAAATATATTTGCATAAATCCTAAGCTTCCCTTAACTACCCTATTTTTGGTCTGAGACACAGTTCACAATCAAAAAATGCATTCTTACTCAATTTTCCCTTAACATTCTTACTCTATTTGTCATCATTTTACACTTTTCTCTTTGCATTTACAAATTCCTTAGGCTAATCTTGAGGTGTTTCTTTATGTTTTTCCATTGCATTTTACTTGCTTAGAGTAGGTTAAACATTTTGATATCACATTATCTTCCAAGGGATGTCCTCACCGAAAATCAAGAGATTTCTATGTTTAAAATGTGAGAAACATCATTTTTCATACCTCTATTTACCCTAAATCAAGGTTTCACCTATCAAGCACCAAATTTTAAACGTCTTGCACAAATCTCAACCAATTTACATGAGACAAAAAGAAAATTGGAGGTTATTGAGCCTATTATCATTTAAAAACCATTAGCCATGCACTTGAGCCTGTACAAATCCATACAAGGGATGGAAACATAGAATTTTTGTAAGCTAATGAATAAAACAATGCCTTTATTGATTCTATCTCAAAACATCAATCACCAACGAGTTCCCAAATGATTCCAAAACCTTTTTAAGGAAATACGTCATGAATAATTAGTTTCTAACTAATTTCCAACTTCCTACCCATGTTTAGTCCCTAATGATCTTTTAACTCCCTAATGTTACTTTTATGCAACTTTTACACTTTTTGCAATTTTGACACTATTTGTTGACAACTTTGCATTTTACACATTTGTTTGCTAAATATGACTTTAATACATTAGAAATGAATTAAATGATCCTTATTGCAAGGTGAAACATCAAATTGAATCAATTTCTCAAACCTTCCACAAGGATTCAAAAATGTGTCAAGGTGCTCCTACACTAGTATGTCAAGAAAATATTGAAGAATTTTGGAATGGAGGATTCTAAACTAGTGTGTACCCCTATGGTTATTGGTTATAATTTGATAAAAAATAATGAATATCCTAAGGATAATCAAAGAAAATATAGATAAATGATTGGTGGATTTCTATATCTAACTACTACTAGACCAAATATCATGTATGCATTCTTTCTTGTGGCTTGATCTCAAGAAGATCCCAAAGAATCTCATGTTGCAGCAATGAAGAGAATATTTAGATTCTTGAAGGGCACTCCAAACTTTGGTTTGTGGTATCTTATGGATACTGATATCTCATTGAGTGCATGTACATAGTTGGATTGGGTAGGATGTAAAGATGATAGAAGAAGTACAAGTGTTGGTTTTTTATTTATGGGAAATAGATTGGTTTCATGGTTAACTAAGAAGTAGGATTTAGTGTCATTATCTACTATAAAGGTAGAGTATATTGCAACAAAATCATGATGTACATAGGTGTTGTAGATGAAGCAAAAATTGAAGGATATCAAATTATCATATAATGAACCTATTTCTATATTATGTGATAATACAAGTGATCAATATCTCAAAGAACTTAGTAATGCATTGAAGAACAGAATATATTTGAGGTATCACTTTCTAAGAGAGAAAATTGTAGAGAATGAGGTGAAGTTGTAGTATGTAACTACAAAAGATTAAGTTGTCGATACCTTTAAAAAGGATCTTCCTAAAGATACTTTTGAGAATCTCCAACAAAAGTTAGAGGTTATTTCCCCTCCTTTCTTTAACTAGATGCATAAGTCTATGAATCTATCCAATAGAGAATTCAAGGGAAATTCTTGGTCCTAGAATGATGTTGAAGGCTACCTCTCAAGGGGAGTAGGTAGAAGTAATGTTATTTGGTGTAGTCTGATGGAAAATATTTTGTGCCCCTAAGGGGGAGAATGCATAAAAGTGAGTCTAGTGGAGAGAGTGAGAGTGTAGTTGCTTGTTGGTGTTACAAGTGGTGTCATAATGATGTATGTAGATGATATATGAAAGGTGCAGATGTTTCCTTTTGAATGTTGTCAAAGGGAGAGAGAAAAAGAGTACAATGCATAAAAGATAAAGAACAATGAAAATGGTGAAGTATGTAGGAAATAGAGTTGGATGAGTTTATGGCCCTTTGCCACTAATTTCAAAGGGGGAGAGAGTTGGTTGAAAAATGATAGTTTATAATAGTATTTTGGGTGATATCTAGAGCCATTTGGGAGAGATTTGGTTGAAAAACCATAGTGTAGAAGAGAATATGGTATGAATACCAAAAGGGGAGAGAGTGTTTAGGAGCAAGAGAATGAGAGCATGAAGAGTGAAAGATGCCCATGTCAAGGGGAGTGTTGTTTGATGTAGAGTTTCTTTTATTGATCATTTTTGAAAAATATGGTGTTTCCATCAATAAAAAGGGGGGATATTGTTGGAAGCCTAATTTTTTTGGGTGTTGTCATTGATCTCAACACAATTTTGTTGGTGTTGTCATTGTTGTCAACCTATAGTATAGTTGCAGAGTCTATTGGAATCTCAAGTTGGTTAGGGAGATTGTTGGTGTGTGTTGCACTATGTTGTGTTTTTGTCATCAATATTTCCATTGATGTATGGAATGAGTAAGAGTTTTAGTTGCAATAAGTTCACTTGGTTTCCAAGTGATTTTAAGAAAATTTGAATAAAAGAGTAGTATGACAGAGGTGTATTCAATGTTGTGCTTTGCATTTCTACATGGTTGAAGTTATGCTTTTCTATTTTGGCTTTAATGACTAGAGGTTTTTAGAGGTTTTATATCTAGAGTTTAAGGTTTTGAATCATTCTCCAGTGAAATTTGTGTTTGATAGTTTATTTGTATGTGTAGAAGGTTGTCTGGGAGAAATGATATTTCTCCACATTTCTCTATAGTGAGGTTTCTTGTCTTGTGGATTTGGGAATGAGCTTATATTTTATGTAACTTCATTCCCCTAAGGTCTCAAGTTTTGAGGTGTTTTGTAGGGTTGGTTAGTAAGTTGTGTTCTATGGTAGTATGCCTAGTTGCACAAAATGATGTTCTTAGTTTCAGGTGGTTGTGGAAGAGTTATAGAATATTTTGATGATTCTAGAATATTTTGAGATGTGTGGATGATGTGAAGTGTTTTTGTGTGGTCTGTGTGACCTGGAGAAGCATGTATGTAGTGACTTGTAGTGCTAGTTCAGGTTTGACTAACCTAGTGTTCTAGTGCTATTTATGGAGGTACCTCATGGATTGTGAATGTATTTTGTACTATAGTGATATGGATTTGGGTCCTAGTTAACCCTTGGTGTGGTTTTCCTTCAATTGTTTCTACAAAGGAGGTGATTGGTACTGACATATTTTGGTTAAATTGTATGTTTAAGGTGCATATGCTTCATTAAGGCCAACCTAATTGATTTTGTTTAGGTTGTGGATGGTATAAATGTAAGGTGAATTATTGGAAATGTGTGTGGATCTATAGAAGGTGTGAGAAAAATGAAATTTTAATTAATTGTAGTGATCTAAGTGTGAGTTTAATTCTTGTGACTCTTATGCAGTGAGTAGAAGGGTTGCATTTTTAGTGTGCTTGAAGTTGCTAGAGGCAGTGAGCCAAAGGTTACAAATGGAATAAAGTTTTAGTGGTGGATTCCTCTTGTTTCCTTGAGATAGTGAATCTCTTTTTAACATTATTTTTCTATCTTATTTCTTCTTGGAAGTGAGCCGCCTGGTAGTGAGCCTTTCTTCTTTTTCTTGACAGTGAGTCCTTAGCAATCAACCTAATTGTATTTGGTGTTACAATTCATATATATGTGACCTAATCCTCACCGTGGTTTTTCCATGTAAATATGGTGTTATTGTGTTTTTGGATGTTACACCCCAATTGTGTAATTTCTATTTACTATTACTATATAGGGTAAAATGTGAATTCAATGGATGATTAAATTGTGTGTGCACTTTGTTATCAGTACTTTATGAATGAATGTCATCTAATTTAATGTTATATGTGTAGACATCCAAATTTTACCACTTCCATATGGTCAAATATGCCTCCTTATTCATCCCTTTACTCATCTACTTCATCCTCTTTGCTGGTATTAATTAAATCATTCATTTAATTAATATTTCATGTCCTACATAAGGTTCCTAAGGTATTTAATTTAATAAATACTTTTACCTTCTTTCCTCTTTAAATTAAATAAATATACCATTTTGTTTAATTTAGTCATATAACCTCTTGGAATTTAATTTAATTTTTAATTCCTCACTTTCTCTCTCATTGTCACATCCTCCAATTTTTGCAAGTTGGCCTCTAATTCCTCTTAACCATCTAATCCTCTTCTAATCATAATTAATTTATGGTTAGGATGTGCACACCCCTAATCATCATTAGAGTCACATCCTCCATGATCTCCCACTTGCTTCTAATATGTCATTAATTTGTCTAATTAGGTACTTGCACAACCTTAATCACTTAATTAGGTCAACCTAATCTCCATGTCATTTATGGAATGTGTCCTAAGTCAACCCTATTAAATTATTTCTCCTTTTGGAGAAGTCACCCCTTTCCCCATGTGAATTTTTAATTCACATTTAATCCCCCAATGCATGTCAAAGAATTTTAAATTATTTCTCTTATTCCCATGTAGATATTTGAGGAATTTTTAATTCCTCACATGTTCTCTCACCCACATGGGGACAAGGACCTCCTCTATGAGAAAATATTTTCCAAATCCCAAGGTACTGTGTAGTACCTCCCTGTCATGTCCACATCATCTTTTTCAAGCTACTTCATAGGCCACATGTCAAGATGTGAAGGCTTGTGAGTTCTCAACTCACCATGGCCCTACATCTTGGCATTGTTGGTTTAATCTCAACCATCTATTTCTATAGAGGATTTAAAATTCTCTATAAATACCCCCTCTTTTCTCTCATTTTGGGAAAGGAGATCATTGTGCTAACCAAACTCTTGCAAATTTTTCATTTGAGCCATACCTAGTCAAATTTCTCACTTTCTTGCACTCACCATAGCATTTGCATCCATTGTTATCCAACTTCAACCATCTTGCATTCTCATTATCTACCATCGAAGGAGCATACAACATCAAATATCGAAGGGCCAACCAAAGGACAGTTTGACAAGGTGAAATCTTTCATTTTTCTTTGTTAAATTAAACGATTGCCCAATCTCAAGGTGTAGGGTGTTTATAGTTGTTATTTGCACTCTTTTGTTTGTTACTCATTTTCTAACACATATTTTCACCTGTTCACAATATGATGGAATGCATTTATGTGAATAGATGAATATTGTGTGTTATTCTAACTATGGAGATGTAATCTATATATTACAAATTTTATGAACAACTAACTGTCGTGTACATGTGTTAATGTTTTACACGTACATGTTTAATTCCTTTAGGTAGAGGGGAAGTATCACTCAAGAGAAGGTCTTGGTCAAGTAACCAATAACGTAACCTATTTGAACTTACACACACCACATTAGAATAATTGAGTTAGGTTATTAAGTGGGAAGTTGGTAAGTCATCCTTAGTTGTTATGTCTACTTTAGTAAAAGTCTAGTTTACTATTGAGTGCATTATTGAGTGATGATTATCTAATGAGATTATGATTTCCTTCTTGTTACCATGTTTGCATTGATAAGTGAGTAAACGGGGTTTGTGCATGCATACACACATGCATGTAAATGATAGACTATACACACCAAGGAACACGTACATGAGGGTACATAGGTAGACATGCCTATGCACACTCATGCATGAGTTCCTTATGCGCATGGAATTATCTGATGGAACCAACTGCATTAATATGTATATGTATAGACATATTGCTTGTAGTCTCTTCTCAATGCCATGGTAATCCTGTATGATTTTGATGTGTGAATAAAATGTGTATATTTTTATATATATAATGTATATACATATATCCATATGTATATGTGTATCCATACATGTGTATGGTAGCAAATGGATATGCCCATGTGAATGTATTGATACATGTATACATACACATACATGTACATAGAGGCATATATATATATATATATCAATACACAACCAATATATTAATATAACAATGTGATTGCTATAATGATGCATATATATAGATTGTATTTACATGCTTCATTAATATATGATAAATATAAATATATATACTAAATCATACATATATATGTATACATAAATATATGTATATATATACATATATATATATATATGTTTGATAATATATGTATATATATATGTTTATATGTTGTGCTTATATTTAAATGTTATTTTATTTTAGATTGACTATCTAAAGCAATGATTTTCAGCTGATTATAATGTTTACACATCTGGCTTTGAAGTAGATTATCTTAATCAACTTGGAGGCCGATTTATTGAACAAGTTAAAGGCCGAACTTTGTGATAATTATAAATATCTTTCTTGAGCTATTTTATGCTCATGTTGTTGATGAAATAAGAGTTTGAAATCTGCAAACTAAATAAAACTATTAAGTCAATGATAAGTGAGAATAATTCAACATCTTTTTATTAGGAAGCCATGGACTTGGTAAACTATATTTTCATGATATTTTGCATTGATCCAACAACTATATTGACATGAAGCATATCAAAGACTTGGTCTAAACCATTTCATGAGTGAATTGAAACATATAACAAGACTTGGTCGATGCTTTTGTGGGTGACATACTTTTGTTATTGACTATTTCTCTTGAGAATGAAATCACACCGCCTTTGTGTTTTTTTTAACATGGAAGTATGCTTATTATTAAGAGTCAAATTCTATCACATGTAGAGTTGATTTATTCTCCAATTGTTGTCAATAAGTAGGTTGATTTGTTGATATTCAAGTTGAGTCTTTTTTTTTACATGCTCACCACCTTTCGAGTTGTGTTAGTGGTGTTTCTACACATGCTTGCTCTTGTCAATATCATGCCTAAACTATACAAAGTAAATATTGTTACTTGTTTGTTGTAGAATTAGCAGAAAGAGCTCATTTGTTTGAGATGCCTCATTATTTCTCTTCTATGTGTTATTTCTTGTGCAAAAAACTCTGTAATTCATATACTTCTCTATCTGTAATAATATGTCATTATAGTGAGTGAAATCATTGAGTATGGAGAGAGTTTGATTATTCTTTGAGAAGTAACATTTTCCAAGTTGAGAGTTAAGTGTTGAGAGACTTGTTGGAGAATCAATATCGAGTTAGTTGTTGTTCTACAAGGTGCTATGATTGTATCCAAACGAATTGGAATGCTTAAACACAAGCATGAGCATACTCTACTTTATTCTAATTTTGAATGAGCTATGTTTTGATTGAATTAGCTAGTCTTGTTGATGCTTTCATGTAGAGGAAAAGAAAGGTTTAATTTGAAAGAAAAGTAGAAAGTATTTAATTTGTTTGTGCATTGTTTGTAAATACTCCATGATAGGAGAGGCTTCTTGTCAAGGGTATTATTATTATACTGGACATGAGTAGATATGGGTAAAAGAGTATGTTTATCATATGTATTGTTATTATATTGGATATGATTAAAACATAGACAAGCTTAGGGAACTCTCATAGCTAGGTAATTAATTATGTTAAATGGCTAGTAGGTTTCTCTTGGGAATGTTTTCCAGTGAAGGGAGGGAACTTGTACTTTGCTTATTGAGATGTGTTACCTTAGGTTGTGTTAAGAGATAGGTTATCATAGGGATTAGCTTTCGCATGGAGAGGGATCTCCTAGGCATAGATATAATGGCCTCAATTCAAACTGAGCTTTCCATAGTGTAGGTGAATGGTACACCTTCACTCAATTATATTGAGTGAGAACACTTTGGCCAAATTAGTGAGATTTTTCGATGACTTCACTGTAGATAGTGTGAATGCTGAGACTACACTATCAATTCACCTTGTCTATTGAAATACATGAAGGGTACCTAGCATAGGTTATAAATCCTAGTCATGTAGGGCACAACACTAAGCTTAGAATGGTATGTCATACAAGGTTATCCAACCAATACCTTCGTCAAAGGTAAGGACCATCTATCATTGATAGATGTGTGAGGGATTGCATATGAGTCCATGGTTGGTGGAAAAGTGATTGAGTGATGCTTCTCCTCCTCAGCAAGTAAAAAAGGACCAAGGTTTTGAAAGGTAGATTCTTGGACAATCTATATCTTATGCTATGAAGATCAAAGGAGCTATGTATGTATTTTGTATTTTCTTGGAATATTATACTTGTGAAATTTTGCAATGGAATGGAAATCCTTTCATACACTATTATAGCATCTTTTTTCATATATTTTTTAATAAAGAAAGGAATTTTTTTTATTGCAATGGCTTGTACATAGTTTATTTTTACTTGCACAATTAAACTTAGGAAATTTACTTCAAAGAATGTTCGACATGTTACATGTGTTATTAGAGCTACTAGGTTTAGCACTAGAACCTATGAGCTCATCATTCTTTCCATCCAAAATTATCTAATTTTGTGAATTCTTGTGCTAGAATGGTGCATCTTAGATTAATGGCTCGAAAGTCGACAATTGAAAATGAGCACTACCTCAAGACCAAGAAGGAAAAGGAAGCCATTGTTAGAACCATAGAGGGAACCAACTATGACAATTTCGTCTGGTTGAGTGACACTAAGACATTTAGTCACACACTTTCTCGGATCATTGATGTGAAGAGGAAGATGAAGATGGAGGATATGTTCAACAATCTACCTTCCATTTCACTAGAAAATTCTGAATCATTATCACTTTCTAGGGATATGGCCTCAAAAGGAAGTGTTAGCCCAACATTCATCTTTAGGGACCCCAAATTTCTTCCATTGGAAGAAGTAATAGTAATTTCCTCAAGTAATGAGTCTAAGGGATATGTACCTCAAGATTAGCCAGATGTGAGTGGTCTCATGAACAAATGTCTATGAAAAGGGTAGACTACATTGTTGATGAACACCATATTGGCATTGAACCTCATAACTATGTATCAGATGATAAATCCAAACTATCCATTTTGGGATAGATATGAACAATTAATGGATGAACAGAAATATAGAGATGAGAAAAAATCTCAGTCTATAGGATATACTCCATTAAGTTGTGTTAGAGAGTGAATCTAAGGGATACTCTCCACTTGACTATCTAAATAGTCACTCCATATAATCAAAGGATATTGAAATCCTTATGAAATGAATAAATTTTTTTGTAAAATATCATGTGCTTAATCTTATGTGGAATTATTTGTGTGCATATGAAAGCCATTCCTAATAGTTTCCATAAGATAGCTGATAATGTAATTTAGTCTAACATGGATAAAACATTCAGGTAAAACTTGATCTTGTGAAGATGGTGAGGACACAAACCAATCCTGGTGGTAGACAAGAAGTTGACCAAGGACCAATAGGAATTGAAGCTAGACTTGACCAAATTATGGCAAGGTTAGATAACCTTTAGCAAGAAAATGCACAAGCTAGGGTTGATAAAGAGGTTCCCATGAATAATAATGAAGGTGAAAACTCTTCTCATCATGGACATGAAAAAACCCATGATCACAAAAAAGAAGCATTTGGATTCCAAACTTTCCAATGATATGAAGAAGATTGTTCCACCCAAGTTTGAGGGAAGCGTCAATGAAGATGAAGCTGAGGCTTGGCTTGTACAAATGGAAAATTATTTTGAAATAAAAAAATTACACTCAAACCACTAAAGCCACTTGGGGTGCATACCAGTTATTTGGAGAAGCTTAAACTTGGTAGATGAACAAG